>CANXYC011317290.1:0-13925 GCA_948193065.1 Aleurites moluccanus
AGACAGTCTGCTGGGCTTGTTTCATCTAGTCCATATGGCATGGATGATAAGTCTAATAACAATGGTAGGGGTTTTGGAGCAAGAAGTGTCTCGAGGAGGGTGGTTTTGTCGAATAGACAACCAAAACGGACATTTGAATCAAAAGGCTTGAATTCACGTCCAGTTGGTTCACGGGAGGTAGATTCAGAAAGTAAGGTTAATGCGGGAGCTGGAAATGAATCTTTGAGAAAGTAATATATATACATATATATATATATATATATATATATATATATATATATATAGCCATTTTTCTTAAAATTTAACGAAAAAAGTAAAAAAAAATGAACTGAAGGATTAAATAGTCTTACGGAGTGAAAATTCAGGGACTAAATCATGTATTTCTCATAATATAGGAACCACTTCGTTTTTCGGACCAAAAATCAGGGACTAAATTATAATTTGCCCAAAAAAATTTAAAACAAAAATAGAATATAATTAATTAAAAATAAATGATAAGGGTATTTCTGTCTTTTTACTACCCTTGTAGGGTTGACTAATGGCAAATTTGGGTGGAATGGTTTAGTAGCATATTATGACATTCGTCAGGGGAGAGTTAGCGTATTTTTTAAAGGTGAAGAGGGATTTAGTGTATTGGATCATTCTACAAGGGGTAAATTATAATTAACCATTATTTTAATTATAATTATAATTATAGTTCATTTTACATTTTATTGGAATGATTTCACTAAATATTATTTATATTTATGTGTTAGTATAATATACCCTAGCAACGTACTAGTACAATAATTTTGTAATCGATTATTCTTATACGAAATTTATATATTATCTTATAAAAGCGTTCAAGTTGTTTATAATCAAGAATATAGTTCTTATACTACTTGTTAGATGAAATATTCTCAATTATGGAGAATGCGGTGATAATTCATTAAAGTACATGTGTTTTAAACTTTTCATAGTCATAGAACTCTTCACTTGAGTTCTACTAGTTTTAGAAAGACTATCACCTTTATTTATTTTTCTAATTAGTACGAGTTACTAATAAAAGGGAAGTGGTGAGTCATAAGCTATTTAACTGGGAAGTCATGATAAATATGTGGAAATTCATTGGATACCACCCGTCGAGCAGGAATGAAAGTCGACCTTAGTCGAACTGTGATACAGGACTATAAGGTTTTACTATTTGTCAATAAGTTGTCATCCTTATTATATGCATATAATCCTTCAACCTGATAGGACATACATCTCCTGTATAAGTGGTTAAAGTTTGCTACTGTTTATAAATAGGGTTAGCCATATTACAATATATGACATGTAGTGGTTTTAGTTAGTTATATATGGAGGTACGAGGTCAACCTAGATAGGATTCATTGCCTCGAGAAAATGTTGATAAGATTCTATGTCATTTGGTCATTCTTGATAAGTATGTCCTTGGCCAAGGTAATTATTAATTAGCCATAACAAGTTTCTAGTTGGAATCTTTTATATCGAGAATCTTTTCTTAATGATTCGTGCACTTGTTCGGGTTTTTCGCAAGTGCACGAATCGCTTTAGCAAGTAATACAGTGAGTAGAGTATCGTCCCACAGAGAGGCGTTGTCAATTACCGAAATTTATATTATCTTTATTAATTGGAAAGAAATTAATTTGGTTTGGATGAATTTTTAAAGCAAAATTAAATAAATAAGAAATCTCAATTTGAAAATTTAGGATATTAAAGAAAACGATCTAAAATTTAGATTCCGTTAATTGAATTTATCCGGTTGATTGACTCAATAATGATTTCAAAACTAAAATGTTTGATGGATTGATTACTCTAAATCATGAATTAATCTCTCTCGAGCAAATATCCAAACATTAACATTAATGCAAGTGTTTACTCTCGTGATCACCGAATCAATGTTAATTCATTAAGATCCTTAGCAATTTCATAAAATCCGCGAAAGTGTACCCTACTCTCTTAGTGATACATGCCTTAGCTTATTAATTCCATGAACAAGCAACTATCGCAGCTCTCGCTTGTAAATAGCTACAAATTAACACTTATAAATCAATGGCTTAGATAGTGATTGTACTGATCAATTATAAAATACTTTTAAATCAAAATTAACAAATCAAACTATGCGTTAAGAATAATTAAAATTATAAATCATTGTCATCAACATTTATTATTCAATTAACTTCATCTAAATCCCAAAAAAAGGATTTAGTTCAACATGATTAAATAAAGAAAAGATAAACTAATCAATAAATTAAACATGTTCATACTAAATTAATGAAGAAATAACAAGTAGATAAAATAAAAACTCTATTTGATGATCTCTTTGATTGATTGAAGGTCTTGAAGCTCCAAAAATCCTTTTCTCTAGCCTCTTTTAAGTCTCCTTAGCTCCCAATAGTGATCTCTCCTTTTTTCCAAGCATTGCTTGCCTTTTTATAGACTTTATTTCTGAGGGTAATGTAAAATACCGGGTAGAGACATGAAATACCGGTTGCAGGGCTCAGAATACCGGGTATCTGTATTTCATTCTATTTGGCGAAATACCGGTTGTCCAGTGAAATACCGGTTGTACACGGTGAAATACTGGTACCCGGTATTTCATACTCTGAAGACTATTTCCAAACTGAAAAGCTAAAATTCAATTTTTTAAAACTTCAAAATCAAATCAAATCAAATAGAAATCTTTATTCAAAATAAAATCATAATCAAAATCAATAATCTAAACAAAATTAAAATCAAATCAAATAAAAATATTATTCAAAATTAAACTAAATCTTATTAAATCTACCAAAAATATTATTAAATCTTAATTTGAAATTGAAATTCAAAACTATATTAAAATTAATCTAATTTAAACAGAAACTAAATTAATTAAGTACAAAATGACACCTAAAATACTAATAAAATCACTTAATTTTAATGCCTAACAGAGGTACGAGGTCAACCTAGATGGGATTCATTGCCTCGAGTAAATGATGATAAGATTCTATGTCATTTGGTCATTCTTGATAAGTAAGCCCTTGGCCAAGGTAATTATTACTTAGCCACAACGAGTTTCTAGTTGGAATCTTTTATATCGAGAATTGGTACCAAGATGTAAATAAGATCAGAATCTTCTAATGAAAGGATAAAAGTGCATGATAATTATGATCAAGGTGTATGGAATATCGATAATCGGCTTGAAATTCAATTCTAATTGTAGTCATGGCATCCAATGTTATGATCAACCATTACTTATGCGAACTAATCAGAAATAAAGATTCTTGATTAGTAGAGAAAATTTGTCTGATAATATTCTAGATAATATCACTTTTCATTGCTAATTTGACATGAACCTGTAAAGTCAAACACAATATAATACTATTCGATTGGATTTAGATTATCTTAATTATTAAATATAGTTTAATTAAGTAATTAAGATACCTGGGTAAAGTTAATAATTAGGTTTTCAAGGTCCCAAACACGATCTAAAATTTAGTCCAGGATTTTAGGGTTTTTTAATAAGGTCCTAACTTATATTAAATATAAATGAGAATTACTAAATTGAAAAGACTAATTGAATATTTAGTGTAAATGGTAAAATATGTTTTTTTCATTAATATGGGACCAAACCCATTTAAATATGAAAGAAAGCCACTGTAGTGCATTGGAGGCCCAACCCACTAAATATATGATAGTATCATAATGGGTTAAATCCTTTAATATGGATGCACACATTTAGAGAAGGATAAATGCTCTTGGGCTTTTGAGATTCACATTGTCCATTTTGTATTTTGGTGTAGAAATCCACTTAGTCAAAAGCATTGCTTAACTCAAACCTATGTTGTATATGGCTTAATACTTTTTAAGGGTTTGAATCCTTGAACCCTCAATTGAATTTAGGAATTAGGCATTTTGGGGTGAGGCATATGAGAAATGCTAGATTAACACCTAGATATATGAAAGTTTTGTTGAGATTGTGAGCTAAAGACATATGTTGGACACATGTCACTTATTCATTTGTCTCCTCAACTAACTTAAATAGTAGGATTTGATGAGAAAGTTAGTGGGAGCAAGAATGACAATAGTCATTCTTACTAGCTAACTTGTTCCCCTCTAACTCCACTTTGACTAATTAGTGAAGTTTGGTGGAGCAAAAAGAAGCAGTACTTCTTCCCCTCTTCTTCTTCTTCTTTTTCTACTAGAAAATGTTAATGGAGATTGTAAAGTAGAGAGAGAATAGTAGGGATGACAATTTTTCAACGCCGAATATTTGTTCTGGCCCGTCTCAAATTGTACACTTCATTTAGTAAATGGAGCAGGGCAGATTTTTTTTTATTTTGAACTTGTGTTTATTCGGATTGGATACAGATAATGGTAATATTCACTCCAAACTCAATCTGATTATATATATTATATAAATTTTTATTTTTTAATATTTTATTTATATTTAATTTATATATATTTAATTTATTATTTTTTATGTGAAATATAAATTATATTGTATAGATTAAAAAAATAAAAATATATTAAAAAAATGTATAAATGGGTGTTACCTAACCCGCTCGCCCTGTGCCGTTTTTATTTTTAAACTGGTTGGGTTTGAATTTTACAAAATCCATCCCAAACTCGACCCGTTGCCATCCCTAGAGAATAATCATCTTCTTCTTCATCTTCTTTCATTTTTTTTCCTAAACTTGGTTTAACAAATTAAGTTTGAGATTGATTAAGAAAAATCATATACTTGTTTGGAGTACCTTGTTGTTATTTTCAGGACTATTTTGATGATACCCAAACTTAAGTATTAAAATATTTTTCGCTTAAACCTGTTTTGTTAAAGTTTTTCTATAATCTGTAGCGTAACTCATGTTCTCTTAGGAGGAATGCTCGTTAACAGTAGAATACACATTACATGTTACACATATTAAGAATGCACATTACCTCTAATAGGATTCGAATCAAACGACTACTATGTCAATATTTAGAAGGTCAATCATAGATATAAAGGAACGTTCATTACCTCAAAGAGTAACGAACGTTATAGATCAATAAATTAAACTACCTATCACACAGAGAGGAAATTCACCATTGTTCCTCTTTCTTCTCCTGCTTTACTAAGCTAGAATGCTCTTTACCCTCAGGAGTAACGAATGTTACCAAATTAAAGAATTCAGACAGTGAGCATTTTTCATCAACATTAGATACACAGGAGTGCATATTATCCGTCTAATAACATGCGTTACTTATCGGGGACTGATAAAAATCAAGGAAGATCTTATGATCGTTGCACCCGGTCCCAAGCATCATATCTGATCAAATCAAGTCAAGACAGTAATATTTATTATACCATATGTCAAACCTATATATAGATGAAGATTTGAAATTATAAATAAGAGATGAAAGTTGCAAAACAAGTGAAAAATATACTTTCATTTGAAAATTATGCATACTTCTTTTTTTATCACTTCTCATATATTTATTTTTCTATATGCTCATTCTTGTAAAGCTATTGTACTTAAGTTATATTCTTTATAATAGCTTTGCTTAAGTCTTATGAGACTCGTGTAAACTCAAATTAGGTTGTTGATTGGAAGTTGGGTGAAATTCCATGAAATATATTATAAAGAGTGGGATGTGAACCCATTGGTAATGGAACCTCAAAAATGATTGTGTCTTGAGAGAAGTGGAAGTAGGAGATGCAATTGAACACCAAACCACTATAAACTATTGAGAAATTTCTAATCTTTAGATCTTTATTCATATAGTATGTATTTGTGTTTATAGTATACTGTATGTAAGTTGGAAATTGCATTAGATTTTTTAATCTCATATTACCTCCTCTCCCTCTAATTAAGAGGTATTGCCATATAAAATAACACTTGTGATACAAAGAAGAAAAGAAAGAGCTTCTATATTTACATTTGCCAACAAGAGAAATGATTGAAACTAAGTTAGTTTCTAGCTTCTTCATTTCTTGTTCCTTGACTTTTAACTATGGATAAGTATTGGTGGATTAAGGAAGAAACATTAAACACCTAGTCATCACAAGAATTTAATTGAGCTTCAATGTATTTGAGCATGGATAAGTCATTTTGCGCTACAAAAGAGGCAATCAAAAGTAACCCAAGTTCAAAGAATAAGTTCGATCAAGCGATACTTTTGTGAATGAATTAAATGCATTACATTTTGGATGCTCAAACTGAAAATTAAATCGACACATATTGTTCTACAAAAGTAAATTAATTTATTATTATCCCTTGGATAATTACATTATGTAATTTTAACCAAATTTAGTTGCATCCTTGTTGAAAATCTTAATTGACTATAGTCTTGAACTAAAATATAAAACATATTGCGCGTGCATTTTTGCTCCTTTTGGTCAGTTGTTAAGTAACCATGGTCATGAACTTATGCTTGGGTTAATAATTACTTTATAATATTCTCACCTTTCTGCCAACAAACTAGATACTCAATTAGTTAAAAATTGAATAAAATTTAATTGCTTGTCCGCTAGCTTTATACACACACCCCAATTTCCTTACCTTAAGATGAAAGAAAGGTTTGGCCCAAACCCTTTTTTCTTCTTCTTCTTCTTCTTCTTAGATATTTATGGGCAACAAATTCATATATTATATCCTTATATATATTTCAATAATATTAGCAATCAACTAAAAAAAAAAGGAAAGTTTTCCCCTTTTACAAAAGTTATTATTAAAATGGCTATAATTACAAGTAAAAATGAACTAAAAATTCAATCACATGATGAGCTCAAAGAAAAGGAAACTATTCGAAATTGAATGTTAATTTCTTTTTCTTTTTTTAAGTAAAATAATATATTATAAATTAGTTTTTACATATCATATTAAAATCCATCTTTTCAATTGGTTTTATTAAAAATATATCATTCATAAGAGGATTAATTAATAAATTTATAAATGAAGAAAATTAATTTGATCAATAAAATAGAGAATAAATTCACTTATCAATTAAAACCAACTCTTAAATTTAGAATATTAACTTTATATATTATGAAATATTTAAACTTAATTAAGAAATTAATAGTTAAAATCTTAAAAATATAATTACTCATTTTTTTAATCCAAAAAAAATACCATGTAATCTTGGAAGAGTAAATTTTATATTTAAAGTTTGAGGAGTATATATATATATATGTCCTAAATAGACAAATTTCCACATTGGTGAGGTCACTGGCAACGTTGGAAACAACATTGTCTTCAATGTTATCATCTTAGATTTTGTGGTGTTTACATATGATTTGCATACCTTTGATGGCAGATTGGTAAATTTATTCTGGATTTATCTGAAAATTAGTGATAAAATATAGATACTATAAAGTAATGATTATTATGTGATAAACACATCAAATAACAAAATGTTTTTCTTTTTATACATTTGAAAATTTTGTATAATAAATAGTTGTTTTCATATCAAAGAGCCATCTTATAATTAAATTAACATGCACTTGCATATGTAAAATTTCAAAGGTTAACTTAATTAATAAGTGTATTTATTTTTTGTTTCATTGATTAAAATTTAATTTTTGGATTTTAATCATAAATAAGAAATATTTTTCATTCGCAAATTCTTTAATTTAAATGTAAATAATTTAATAGAATGTACGTACAAAAATTAATTTGTAATATTATCTTATTATTAAATAAGGTAATAACTTGCATAAATAATTTGATAATTTTTCAATTTTGAAAATAGATCCAAATTTAAACACTTGTTTTCATTACTTAAAAAATAAAACTATAAATTAAGATGGAAGATGATGAGGGATTAGCCTCAAATGACTATAATTGGGCTTTAGATTTCATGACTATAGGCCTTTAACATAACTGGTCTCACTTCAAAAATGTTAAACCAAAATGGGCTATAGGAGTTGTCAGTTAGTCACTACTACAGTATTGCGTTTCTTTTTGTCTCTCCATAGTCCACCTCTCAGAGAATGATAAAATTGTATGTGATGTGGATTCCACTACATAGGCCTTATCCATTGCTCAATATTGATGTATAGCACAAAAGCTACCATTTCTTTTTTAGCTTTTAAAAAGAGTGATTCAAAAGATAAATCAATTTTATCTCATATAAGCACTTATCATTAAAATATGTATGACAGTAAAGAGAGAACTATCATTAATATTTTAGTTTAATAATATATATTTGGCTATTTCAAATCAACATCAATATTCAAATCTATGAATATGATTTTATTCTCAATAATAATAATAATGATTATTATTAATTAGCAACTGAAATTTAAATTTTTTTAATTTTTATATGAGATATGCATTTGATTATGGAAACATATTTTATATGAATTCATATTATCCATGAAAAACCAACTCAATACATAAAGTTATTATTCGGAACACAAAGTGAAATACTTGACAATTGACGAGGGCTCAAACACCTATGCTTCAATAAGTCATGAGAATTTTTTACATTATTGTCAGCTAGATAGTAATTTGGTTCATCTTCAAACTCTCTTTAAAAGTGAAAAATATAATTTGCTAGCTATTTTATTACATTTTTTTAAAATCCTAATTTAAAAGATATATATATATATATAAACAAAAAAAAAAAAAAATACTAAATTATGATGTTGAACAAGTTAATTAATAATGGAGAAAATAAGAGATGTAAGTACTAATTTCTATAGTTTTTGTTTTCTCTCCATTCTCTCTAAAGTTTACTGCCTCTTTCGGATCTAAAAATTGTCAGTGACTGCCCACATCTCTTTCTTTTTCTTCTTTTGCCGTTTGTCTTTTTTTTTTTTTTTTAATCTACCTTCATGGTGGTTATTTTGATTTTGATTTTTATGATAGAAATATCTATCATCTCCGTGATGGTTTTAGTAATTTTGGTTTGAGAAATGGTTCAAACAACATATATTAGTGAAGATACTTGTTTTAACTTACTCAAAGATCAAATTTTTTTTTCAGACCGTCATATTCAGTTTTAAATGGCTACTGTTTAACTCATATTCAAAGAGTTTTGACTCGGAGCAAAGCCCAAAGTTCAAGCTTTCTTTTCCAGTTTCATAACTCTTTGCAGCTGCCATTATAAGATTTGGGATTTGCTTTACTGTTTCAATGTGATTTTGTAATTTGTTTTCATTGTTTTTATGATTTTCTTTATTTTTGTTGTTGTTGTATTTTCTCCTTATTATGGAGTTACAAGATTTTATATCCATATTTGACAAATGTTTTGTAAAAGTCTTTTACTCATTTATTAATATAATGCATTTTATGTTCTGTTCAAAAAAAATTAATGGGTCTGTACAAGACAATAATTATTGCTTTATATATATATATGAACACATTTTAATCTTATCTGCATTATTGTTAGCCAATTGTTTGAATAAGCTCTCTCTTTGTGTGTGTGTATATATATATATATATATAGCATGGCATGGACAATAATTCCTAACAAATTTCCCATATTCAAACCAACCTTACCTAACTCAAAAGAAGAAAATTTGCTGTTAAAATTGTATCAAAAGGAGTTCTATAACCTAAGAAGTTGAGCAACCCTTCTTACAGAAGCCTAAAAAAATATGAATTTTTTCTAACCTAACTTTAATTAACCTCTTCTTGCAAGCATATACCATTGACAACCAAAATGCACTCAATTTTGGATTTGTCTAAGCCCACTTTTTAATTTTTTTTTTCCAATCAGCTGAATGAAACATAACTTTTGGTTTTGAAAAAAATATTATAGATAGGGTGATAATTATTTTCAGAAATATTTAAAAGAAAAAACAAATTTAGTTAAGTGACTTGCAAGTTGTAAGGCTTTGTGTGTTAATTGAAAAATTGGTGAAATATATTAATTAAATATTTAGTATAATTTTTTATACTTTTTCATGAGAATTGTCATTGCTGATCTAGGCGTGGAAAATTTCATTAGAGCCTATAAATAAACAATATAAGAGTAATTGTTTAGGGCTTTATTTAGAGATCATTTTTTGCTTGTTAAGCAGGAAACTATTTTTTGATATATATTAAAGTTCATTTACTTGTATAAATAACAAACATTTTTATAAGTGTTGGAATTCATTTTGCATTCATTTTCTTATATTAAATCTAATATTTACTCATTTATATTTTTTTATTATTTTTTTATATGATTGAAATTCACTTTCCAATTGTGTAATTGAGTGAGTTATAGGTTCAAATGGCCAAGATTATTTTAAAATAATTTTATAATTAGGATCTCAATTCAAATGTTAGTTTTGAAATGGTCATCTTAATAACACTTTGATTCGAATAGTAAGAAATTTATTTTCTTAAATAAGGTCTCCAATTTTTTTTTTCATAAAAATAAAAAAAAATTGAGACCTTATTTAAGGGAAACAAACTTCTTACTATTCGAATCAATATATGTTAATTCAAACCTTCAGAATAAAAATATAGGGTCTAAAAAAATTTTACCCCTCTTATAAATCTTACTCGACTCAAAATCGATATTAAACAATTTTTTTTTTAAAAGTCACCTTAATTGGTCCAAGCTCGCTCTATGTAATTTAGAATAGCAACCATAATTAATACACAAATCTAAGATTGAAATTAGTAATTAACTTTTTAATTAGTTATTACCTAAAATCTATTCCAAACGAAAGCTTATATATAGATAAGCTATACGTATAGTCTGACATCAACTACAATTGCTTCGTCCAAGTGCTTGCTTATTTAGTGTAAACAAAAACATAGCTTTTTTTTTTCCTGAAAGTAATATTAAAATATATGGGTCTGTATATAAGTGGATTTATAAATGAGTAAATATTGAAAGTTATATGCATAAAACCAATTGATTTATGCTAGGCTAACAACCACTTATTTATAAGTCATTTATATATTTTATCATTATTCAATATGAGATACTTTTCTCAACATACCCTTCAAAAACATGCGTACTTGACTCGTAACCTAACATTAATAAGCCGGTTGATACTTACTCACAATTAAACCGGCTGACATCTCTTCTTCGGCTTCGATCTGAACTTTCATCATCATCAATTCAGACTGTCATCATCATCAGTTTAAGAACGGAGTTTGAGCATGAGTCTCATAATCTAACCCGTTTGGATATGAGATTCTGATATTATATTAAAATTTATGAGTTAGTACACAAGTGGACTTGTAAATAGGTAAATGTTGAAATCTACTTGTACAAATTTAATTAACTTATGTTATGTTTAACAATCACTTACTAATAAGTTTTTTGATATATTTTATCATTAATCAATGTGAGATACTTTTTCTAACAAGTAAATCCATTCATTTCACTAGAAAATTATAGAAACATAACTATATGAGAAACTCAACATTTAGATCTAAGAAGTACATAGATCTAGAAATCTTATATTTAAACAGAAAGATAAAAGGAAAATCATTAAATAGCTAAATCTTGAGAAATTCTTATCATAATGGTGTGTATAGTACTGGTTGGGTGATGATCAGGAAACAAAAGGTACTTTGTTCTCTGTATCATACATATACAATGATAATATACAGCCCTCACACACACACACACACACAAACACATATATATTTGACAGAGTAATATTAAATCATCATTAAAGCTATCTAATTGCGAGTTTGAATTCCAGTTTCAACCCGATAAAAAATTTCTATCAAAAATATAAAAACCCTTTATATATCAATTTGGTTCAATATGTAGCGTCCAACAACTATATTTCATTAAAATATATTTTATTAAGTTGGATATATTGATAGTGGCACTTCAATTTAATTCAAAAAGAATGACATATTGCACAATTTCATTCAGACAAGTGCAGAAGAAATGAGGAAGAGAAACAACAGACATCTAGAAAAAACAAAAAAAATGGTGGCAAAATAATCAGCTAGGATGTTGCCATATTGTGCAACGTGGAGAAAGAATTTCATCACATTAAAATTTATAATAAACCTTTTATATATTCATATAAACATTTGAGTAACATCACCTGTATAATAATTATAAAACACATAGGACACACACACACATATATATATATATAATACGGCTAGTATTGTTTAAGGTTAGTGACCTAATTGGGGTTTTGAATTTTAGGAATATACGTCCGTAGTTAGACCATTAAAAAAAATTCATATATGTAATAATTTGTTGGGGTTAAGTTACCAATCTTTGTATAGTAACGTGCCGTATAATCCTATTTTCTTTGTAGATATATCCACCTAAAAAGCTAAATCTAGAGAAATAAATAACTATATAAACGGTAGTTGTAAACTGATAAACTGCCTAATTCTTGTATTAGAGACTAGTCAATCCAAACTCTAGCCCCATTGCCTTTTACCCCATAAAACCACCATTTATTCTTGATGGTCACCTTAACTCAATCCTGAACGTAACAAAAATCAAGATTTTGAACATTCACCACAACCATAATAATGGAATACTCTATTGTTTCTGAACTTGAAGGAACTCTCCTCAAAGATCCTGACCCCTTTTCTTACTTCATGTTAGTAGCATATGAAGCTTCCGGTTTGCTTCGTTTTGCTTTTTTGTTGATTCTTTGGCCGGTTATTCGGTTTCTTGATAATTTAGTGTCTGGAGATTGTGGACTAAGGTTAATGATCTTTGTTGCCACCGCCGGAGTTCGCAAATCGGAGATTGAGGCGGTGGCTCGAGCAGTTTTACCAAAGTTTTTTATGGATGATATTGATATGGAAGCTTGGAAAGTGTTTAGCTCATTTGATAAAAGAGTTGTGGTAACTAAAATGCCTAGAATTATGGCCGAGAGGTTTGTGAAGGAGCATTTAAGAGCTGATGAAGTTGTTGGAAGTGAAATTATTTTCAACAGGTTTGGATTTGCCACGGGTTTTATTACAGATGTTAATGTTGATTATTTTATCTCCAATCGAGTTGCTAAGCTGTTTATCAATGGAAAACCTACTTTAGGATTAGGAAGGAGTCCTACTACTTCAAGTTGTTCATTCTTGTCCATATGCAAGGTTAGTATAAATTTTTCTTGAAGAAAACAAGAATTATATTAATATGGTGATAAGATATTTAGTATCTTCAATTAATTTTTTTAATGATAATTTTTTTAAATCTTAATTACGAAAAATTATATAATATAACGGTGATTCCAACTAACTATTCTATTTGAAATGACAAGTTAATGAAATAAAAACATGTGATATAATAATTAGAAGATAAATTTTCAATATTTAATGAAATTTTTATTTTCATTAATAATTTCAAAATTATTATACTATATGTCATTATTTAATTGATTTGTCATTTCAAATATTAGTCGGAATCATTGTTGTACTGTATAGTTATTTAATTACATAACTATATGAAGCTAATAAGCTATTAATACTCAACTTGCACTTACATGTACACGTAATTAACATAATTATTTAGAACTAACTACATAAAAACTATGCTTTGTTAACAGGAACAAATGTATCCACCATCCATCACCAGCCAAAAGCAACATGACCACCAACTCATCCGCCCTTTGCCGGTGATCTTCCACGATGGTCGCCTTGTCAAGCGTCCAACCCCGACCACTGCTCTATTAATCATCCTATGGATTCCACTAGGCATTATACTTGCATTACTTAGAATTGTGGTAGGACTAATGTTACCAATGTGGGCTAAACCCTACTTAGCCCGAATATTCGGAGGCAAAGTCATAGTCAAAGGCAAACCACCACCGCCAGCTGCTGATGGTAATAGTGGTTTTTTATTCGTATGTACTCATCGAACCCTAATGGATCCTGTTGTGTTATCTACAGTACTACGACGTAAAATTCCTGCAGTCACTTACTCCATTTCTCGATTATCCGAAATATTATCACCAATCCCTACTGTCCGATTAACAAGAATTCGAGAAGTAGATGCAGAGAAAATCAAAAGAGAATTAGCAAAAGGTGATTTAGTAG
>CANXYC011317677.1:0-19417 GCA_948193065.1 Aleurites moluccanus
AAAGGTTTGATCCAATGGTTTAGGTTCCATTGTAATTTTGGTGAAACCTATCAATCCAACCATCCATTCTTCATACTTTAATCCTATTGGCTAATCCAAAGTCAACTTTAATAGGTTACACATATATTTGCCACACTACAACTAAAGGCAATGATTCCATATAATTGAACTTAGGTTAGCTAGATTGCAACATACTCATCTAACCATCCAATTTAAAATCATTTGATCCAATGGTCGAATTTAATCAAGCCTAAACTAATACCATATGATTGCACACACTTGATAACTCTATATTATAAAGGAAATGACCAAATTACCCTTAGTGCAACCGAAACACCGAAATCGCGTAACGTGCCGATACCGATTTTTCGACAGGGATTATTTCTTAAACTAATTCTCAAATAATTAAAATAAGATCATTTTCAAGTTTTTAAATTATTTTCTCCTTTTAAATATGATATTTATTCCATAAAATTTCGACGGGAGAAAAATGACTATTTTGCCCCCATTTCACCAAAAACTCAAAATTTGTCGATTAAGTCCTAACTGTCTCTAAACAATTTCTATGCCTAAAACTAATTCAAATAACATGCATAAATATCAATTACATGCATAAATACATATTAACATCACAATATTAAGAAAACAAAATTCTCTCCCCGAAGATCTCTATATAGATTTGGTTCGGGTTAGGATGAGGTGTTACATTCCTTCACCAAACGGGAAAACACTATTATTCAAAAGATGTAAGAATTTTGATTTATGGGTATTAATGAATTTTGAATTAAGGGTATGTGTATTAATGAAGATGTATCTATTAAATTATGAATTTGTTTATATTTTAATGATTATCAAAAATAGTTTAATATATTGCATAAATATTAAATTATTTATTTAATTTTTTATTTTATAAGTTAAATTATGTATCTGACATGACATTTGTGTTTATATGGTATCCATATGGTATTAACATAATAATTTTCTTATTCTCAGGCAATGATATGCACGTTAGTTTTTTGACCTCGAAATCCAGCGAGTTTATAAATTAAAAAAAATTAAAACTTTAATGATTAATATGAAAATGAGTTTTTTTTTAGTGATCAAAATGAAAAACTCACTAAAATTTAGTGGTTTCAAGTTTTATAAACTTACATGACATGCTAACTCATCAGTATGAATGATCTGATATCTATATGGCATACATATGACATGAGATTGGATTATGGCGGTGACGTGTCATGTCATGTTCGTTTTTCAGTATAAGATTTCGGTGAGTGACCATCGAAAGAAATTTTTTATAAAGATTAATAACTGATCTGAAATGATTTTTTATTTAGTGACAAAAAAAAAAGACTAAAGTTTAGTGATTTATTTTATTTTTTATCCAAAACTACTTTATAATTAAAAATTTGAAAATAATTTTTTAAGTTTTTCAAAATTACATTATATTATGAAAAATCACTTTATAATATTTTCTACTTTTTTTAAAATAAATAGTTATGAAAAATAAAAGTTATATCTTTAAAATAAAAAAATAATTTTAAAAATAAAAATGACAATGGAGAAATAGAAAAAATTTTAAATAAAAAGAAATCTTAACATATTTTCTTATTTTTTAATTTATAATTTGAAAAATAGAAATATAAATATTTTTTAAAAATTTTGAGGTGTTGAATTTAACAAAATTTTGGAGTCGACTACCACCCCTCCAATTAGAGATCCACTAATACAATGAAACTATTAATCAGCTTCCCTATTGCAGCAAATTAATATTTTATTAATCTGATGGTGCCATTGAAATGTGAAGTCATCATCCTTGCGTTGCGTATGTTAGAACCAACTAAGGTGACAGATCCCAAGTATAAATCAAACTGGAATTGTCTTCCATTTCTATATATCACCAACCAGCCAGTTGGGCATGTCTTCCTATAAATTATGGGTAGTTGGCAGAAAAATTGGCATTTTTCCACATCTAAAGTCATGTTTAAAATGAATTCAACTTTAAGATCATTTAGTTGAAGGAATCTTAAATTGGAAGCCTTTACACTAAATGGAGGAATCTAAGCATATATTCAACTATTATTGTTTGAATGCCTACAATAAAATACAATTGCTATTTAAAGTAGTTAAAATTTTTTGAATATTTAGATAAATATCAATTATCGATTAGCCTTTTTTAAATTAATAAAATTTATTTTTAAATTAATAAAATTTAATAATAAATAAAAATTATTATATCAATTAAAATTTTTATAAATTAAAAAAATATTTTTATTTTAAATTAATAATTATTAATCGCATGCTCAAACACCTACTTAATTATTAGGTAAAGACTAGAAATGAGGTGGAGGGTAAGGAAGTGCAAGTGGGCTCTTTAAAAAAAAATGCACTTAATTTATTTATTTATTTTATATTAAAAAAATTTAAATAAATAAATAAATAATTCAAATCAAAATCTCTTTATTAAAAAGACAATTTTAATACCATATAATCAAAGACTCGTTAGTAAAAACTACAAATTATATTTTAAATAATACTGAAATGCCCAATTATAAAATACATATCCTACCACTACACGACAAAATAACAAGTAATTAATTTATTAATATTAATATAATAAAAATTAAATATTCTTGTGGATGATGCACCTGTGATACCAAGTTCTGTCACCCACTCACATGCAAAACTCATTAGTCAACATTCAAATAATTTTTTTTTTTGTTCAAAGTTCTTATTCTTTTAGCCAACATTCCCTTCCAGGAAATGGAGAATCAAAAAGATTTGCAGCTGGTAACCAAATTCATTCATTCATTCATTCACAAACCACCCCAAGAAAGGAGCTTACAAACAAATAGAATACAAAAGAGAGTAAACAAAGGCCAGTTTCTTTAGATTTGAGAAACTTGGCCATATTCCCAGCCACTTACATTGGAGAACTTTTTTAGTGAAAAAGAAAAAAGATAAAAACAAGTCAAAACTTCCCACTAGAGAGGTCACATCACTAACACAACCTAACAGTAAAAAGGGTATAGAAAGAGAGAGGCATTACTAGGTTGAATGATACACAGGGAGGGAAATTAATATTATATGAGAGGTGAAAATAAGTTTTTTTTCTTCTTCATGGGCAATTGGAATTTCTACCAGGGCCTCCATAATAAAAGTAATGACCCCAATCTCCATTGCTACCAGTTTGAACATCATAACAATTAGACTGTTCAGTGAAGGTGCCAATCCCTTTTGGTGCCTTGAGATTATTGGAACCATCAACAACTTGAATATTCCTGAAATAACTTGCTTTCCCAAACCCTTCTTCAGGAAAATGGCCACTGCCCATCTGAGTAGAGGTGTGTTGACCATCGGGTTCTGAGTTTACCACCTCCCCTCCCCACTCAATCATGGAAGCACTTTCTGCTAAGTATGAGAATAGAAAAGAAGGCCAATAACCCAACACATAGTCATTGCCAAATTGCATCCACCAATGTCCCTCTTTTGGATCCTACAAGAATTATCAATATTCAAAAATTAAGATTCATTAACAAGCACCCATATTGAGAACACAGTTAAAAAAAACTGTAACTACAGTTTGTGATTTGTAGCCTGGAATGAGAGGCAATGCTAAAGAGAATTTTCTGTGTTAATCATTCAGAAACTGTAACTACATTTTCTGTGTTAATCATTCAGAAACTGATCAGAAGATATGCTAAAGAGAATCTTTAGCATCTGCACCACACACCATGTTTCTGACACCTGCCCTCCATTATGCACAAGGGCATTCACAATGAATTTTTTATTTACGACATCATCGGACCCTCTCTTATTATACTCTATGTTCTCCCCCACAATGAATTATATTCATATAATAGCAAGGACTCACTGTTAAATATCATATTATTTTAATCATTTACAATACATATTCCATACTAAATATATTTATTTCTTATAAATCATTTTATTATTTTCAAAAAATAATTTATTAGTTTCTAGAAAATAACATATTTTTTATTTTCTGAAAAATTAACTATTAATTTAAAGATATTTTAGTTCATAATTAATTAAACATTAATGATTGAATAATTTTTTGATAATCGAACAAAAATATCCAACACTTAAAAGTTTGAAATGGGAGAAAATATTGAAATTTTAGAGAATTTTGAGAAACAAAAAATTGAGAAGTGTGAAAATTAGTAAAATTTTGCCACCAAATTCTAGAAATAAAAATAAAATTGCTGAAAAAAAAATTAATTTTACCATTTATATATATAGACATTAGGGGGAGGTTTTAAATTTTTGTAACGGTTATTTACAATAATAATAAAAAAAAAAGTTCAACTGCATAAAGAGGGAGGGGTCACCAAGTAACATATATTACATGGAGGACTACCTGGCAGGCTATTATTGTAGCCACCAAGGACACACTCGCCTGGTGCCGCTATTTGTTTATTCATCACGCGTTTTATTTTAATTCTCTTTTTTATATTACTCATTTGTGCAATATCTATTACACGGATATACTCTTACAATGAAAGATTGTAATAGTTGGGTATAATGGAGAGTTGTCACACTCTCCACTATACCTTATTGTGTATTACCTAATGTAAAGTGTAATAAAATCCCCCATTGTCAGAGTATTGGGAGAGTGTAATCCTTATTATCCGTATAATATCTATCACATGGAAAATGAAAAAGGGAAAAAAAAAAGCATTAAAATAAAACGCGTAATGAATAAATAAAAAGGGACACTACCATGTGCGCACCAAGCACCTGGTGGCTACAGTAACAGCATGACAGACAGGCAGTCTTCCATGCAACACAGCAACACGTATCGCCAAATAGACCCCTTCATCTTTATGAGGAAGAAAGACTTTTTATTTTTGATTTATTTTTTATTTTTAATCATAACCAATGGTAACAAAAATTAAAAGCCCCCTTTCCAAAGGCTATATAAACAGTAAAATTAAAATTTGTTTTCTGCAATTTTATTATTTCTAAAATTTGGTCTATAAATAGTGATAAAATTTTACCCATATTCACTCCTACTCATTTTTTTCCTATTTTCTCAGCCTCTCAAAATTCTTTAAACTTACATTATTTTCTTTCATTCCAAAATTTTGAGCGTTGCATATTTGTTAGATAATCAAAAAATTATTTCATTATTAATGTTTAATTAATTATGAACTAAAATATCGAAAAATTAATAGTTAATTTTTCAAAAAATAAAAGATATATTATTTTTCAAAAAAAATATTTTCCAGAAATTAGTAAATTGTTTTTTGAAAATAATAAAATGATTTTTAGAAAATAAATATATTTAAATAAAATGTATATTGTGAATGATTAAAATAATATATGTTATTAAACTCTATAATATAATTCATTGTGGGAAAAAATATAATAAGAGAGAGTATAATGAAGTAATGATGTGGCAAGTGCTATTATACTCTAATAATCCACTGTGGGTGCCCTTATACCCCAAAGTGGATACCCTAAGAAAGTAACATTTTTTAGTTGTTATGCATAGCCAAGGATGCATTATAACATGTAATTCTGAAGGTCCATTTAAAAAGACATAACCCATCAAAGTTCACATGCACTTTTAACATATTAGCTAACAGCTAGCTCTATTTTTTCCATTTGGCTGTTTTTGAAAAAAATTTACCATTGATTTGGCACCTATATCTAAATGTGAGGGCCTTGGCATTTACCTTCCAGACAAGAATACTGATATCAAATTGGGAGTTGCGGAAGGCAGAAACAGGAGAGATGCTTGCACCCATGGCTATCTCACTATTGATCTGAATAAATCCTGAACAAAGAAGATTGTAGCATCCTGTGGCCTGATATGCATCACTCTGTAATATTGTTACAAAGAATTGTGTGATCAAAATCAATGCAAAGCCATCGAATTTTTGAAGTTATTCAAAGAGATAGCCATGGACAAAGCCATCAAATATTGTTACAAAGAATTGTGTGATCAAAATCCATTAACAAAGCCATCAAATTTTTGAAGTTATTCAAAGAGTGACCAATGCAAGTTAGAAGCTTACAGTCCAGTAGGTAAAAAGCCTTGTGTTGTTGTCACCATATAGATCTGGACTGACCTGTTTCAGTCGACATAAAAGCATTAAAAATGAGGAATATGGTATAAAAAATGATATTGGTGTTATTTACTTCCATTGTTAGTCCAATTATTTATGGTCAATATCAAGAATTAAATCAACCACAATAGTACCTGCCAGCCAGCTTCAATACTGTTGAGATCTTCACCAAAGGAACCTCCCAATATCCATAGCTGAGATAAGCTGAACTCGTTAGGCTGCTGTATTTTGGGTTCCCATACATTAATGGTTGCTTTTGCTCCATAATACTTGTCCCCTTCCACATAAGCTATTGCATGCTGATCACCCCAAGAACATGCCATAGTAAAGAAAACAAACATTAAGAACAAATAGATAATAGCAAAACCAACGAAAAAAAAAAAAAAAAAAAAGCTACTTTATTATGTCTTTAAAGGGGGAAAAAATAAGAACAGAAGCAAAAAACTTTACTTGGTGGCCACTTTCATTCATAAGATCAGGATCTGCAGACCTAGGCTTGGGGATGCTTCTGCGCTTCTTCTTACCATATCTTTTCACTGAGCTTGCTCTCAAAACATCATCCTTCTTTGTTCTTCTAATGGGTATTGTACCCTCAGGGCATTTACCATTTACGTGCCACAACTGGGTGATTGGGTTTGTTTTTTCTTTTGATTCTGTAGCCACCTTGTTCTCATCAAAGAGCCCTTCTGGGTGGTAACTAGGTCTCGTCTAAAAACCAAAACAACCCAAAATTAAAATCAGTAACAGCAAAAAAAATGGGCTAAAGACTGGTATGTAAGTGAAGGAGATGAACCTGAATCTTGTGGTCTTTGAGGAAAGGATGATCAAAAGCCGGCTGATGAGCCATGTGAACACAGTCTATTATATCCCCATCTGGACTCTGCATACCCCCCAAAAATCCAAAAAGGAATATGAGGTATTCAATAATAGTACTCAGAAATTTCTCACTCAAATAAATCATGGAACTATGATTAAGAGAAAAAATAATATCTGATTTAAAAAAAAAATAAAGAAAAAGGAAGAAATAAACAAAGGGATTTAAAGTACCCATTAGCTTTTAAGTTATGTTTGGTTGCATTGAAAACACATCAATTTCTATTCTTTATTTCTTCAATAACTCCTCAAAAGGAAATAATTGCATAGAGGGGGAGTGAGTGAGAAGAGGAAGGTAATAATCAGAAAATCATTGATTCTTTATAAATTTAAGTTTCCACTAAAAGTGACCAAAATTAATGGTTATCATTGATGCCCCATTTGATTGTTGAGAAAATGCAGGAAAATAAAAGAAAATAAATTATTTTAATATTTGAATTATGATTTCAAAAACCCAAAACAAATCTTTCACAAAAACAAGCCCTCTAAAATCACTTGAACTGAAGTAAAAAAAAAATAAAATAAAATAAAAACCATTCCAAATCAAAAATCCAAAAACAACAAAGAACCCAAATGTCAAAACACACTTTCCCCCTATTTTCTCAGCAACCAAACAGACTTTTAGAGGGCGAAAGAGAAAGAGTACCTCAATGCTCTTAACAGCTGGCTTGTTCAAGCGATTCAAGTGTTTCTGCACCTCAAAACTTTGCCTTTCCACACCCAATCTAGCGGTGCAAGTTAATGACAACAGACTCAATAAGCAAAAAACCACCGTTAAACCTCTGCTTCTGCTAAAATTTGCACCACCAGCACTACCCATCTTTACAAAGAACCAAAGCAGCTCTTACTTAGCTTATCCTACGCCACTTGTGGAGATTAGAGATTAAGTATAATAGCCCAATATTACTAGTACCATGTTCACACACTCAAACAAAGAAATAAAGAAAGAGAAAGAGCGCTTAAAAGGCTTAAGCTTTTCTCTCTTCTCTGCTTATCGTACGCACACCCCTTGAGCTTAACCTTGAAGTGGGTCTTGCTCTGTTCCCTCAAAAAAAATCCAAAGAGAACACTGCCCACCCCCTCCTCTCTCTTTCACTCTCTCAAAAAAACAAAAAAAAACCCACTCTCTCTCTAAAAACTCACCTTTCTTGTCATTTTCTCCTTCTCTCTCTCTATCTATCTCTACTTTTTCATTAAAAACTGTCCCTTTCTCGGTCCTATAAACAATACCCAAAACCCACTTTCTCAATCAAAAAATTAAATTTTTGCTTTTATTTTTGTGATGCTCCATCACCCTTTCTTTCTTTCTTCCTTCCTTTTTTTTTTTTTTTTGTCAAATCTAGGCAAGTGAGCTTAAGAGGATACCAAAACTAACATTTTTAGAGGTAAATAAAAATTAATATATCATTGAATAATTTTTTTAAAATATTTAATTACTTAATAAGAAAATATAAGATTTTAAAATTAAATATATGCATTTCAAGTTGACATATAAGCTAATGATGAAATTATATAATGAAACATTAATTTCAACTAAAAAAATTTGATTGAAATGATAAATTAATTAAATAAAAATATATGTTATAATTTTTTTATAAATCAATTAATTTTAAAAAATATATTTTTCTCTTTCTAATGATAAAAAAAATTATAATTTTTTTATTTTCTAAAAATTGCACTATCTATTTTGATTTAATTAATTTGTTATTTTAATTAAAATTTTTAGTTAAAATTGTTATTATATTGACCAATAGTGAACAAACTAAAAATGGCTAGACTTGAGTTTTTAGGGGCAATGTAGCCCTATGTTGAAATTTCATGAAAAGCAAAAATTATTTAGATTTATTTCTCGTACAATATGAGTTATGTAATTTATACCCATAAACAAGTCTAATTTCAAACTATTTTATTCATTATTGTTTAGTAGTTTTTATTAATTTAACAAAATTTAAGAAAAATAAAATTATTTGATGTCATGTAACTCATAATGATAAGATCTTTGATTAGTATTTATTTTGAAAATGAATATTCCTATCATTATTTTATAATAAGTGAAAAAAAAAATAATTGAGCAATTTTTTTAAAATTTAAATTGTGAATCTTTATAATGTATGTAAAATATTAATCAATAATTTTTTAATATTAAAATGTTTTATTCGGAACAAATAAGAATATAATAAATTTAAATAACAATAAGGAGATTTTAGTAATTTTACTGTAAGAAAAAACAAAAAAGGGAAAGTAGGAGCTGATTAGTGGAAACATGGGTCAATTCACTTTTGTTAATACCGCTCACATGAGCTTACTTTGTCGTTTTCAGAAGGCTCCTTCTTGGATATAAATCTAATTAAAAAATATATATATTAATAATTAAAAATTATTAATTATTAATCTTTTTTATATAAATCAATAAAATTTAATAATAAATAAAAATTATTATTATTAATTAGAATTTTTATTAATCGAACAAAATATTTTTATTTTAAATTAATAAGTATCATTTATTCATTTAAACACTCTCTAATCTCTCTAATTTCTCATTTTGCCCCCTTATTCACAATTTATGCCAATTTGCCTCTCCTTTCTATTTAACAAAAAAGAAAAAGAAAAAGAAATAAAAGCAAAGCTTAGAGTAATAGTTCAAACCCGAAACTTGTAATCTTGAATTATGCCTTTATTATCACTAGAAATTAAGATGAGATTTTCATTTTTTTTAAACGAAGAAACTAGGGTGATATTAATACTCCCAGAAATGATAAATTTATTTTTATTTTCATAAAAATTAAAATAATAATTTCTATTTAATATTTTTCATAAATATTCATTCATTTGTATTAATAAATAATTATTTTAAAAATAATTTTAATATTAAGTATCAAAATTAATAAATTTTTATTATTTACTAACGTGCCAACAATTCAATTTTTTTATTGTTTGATAAGAAATATGAAAATATACATACATATTTTGGTTAATAGTCTAATAAAATTAATTAAAGCTTTGTTAATAAAAATATAATACATTAATTATGAAATGTATTAAATAAAAATATATTAATAAATAAATTATCATTTTTCTAAAAAAAATAATAATTATCCTTTGGAAAAAAAAAATGACCCATAATTTAGGACAGATGAAAAACAAAAAAAATATATAAGTATAACATTAGTTTTAGAGTAATCTCACTGAATAATTTTATTTATTAATAAAATCTTATGTTGTGAGTAGCCTATTCACAATGAAAATATATGATACTAATATTGAAATTTTAGGAAATCAACAATGTAAAAAGTAATATTTAAACTTCAAAGAGTTGATTATGTTGGTGATTGAGTTCATTTTCTATTTTATTAGTTGGGATTTGATTCATGAAATAATAGAAAAATAGAAAAATAAAATTATTAATAAATCATTTAGTTTTGATATAAAAATTTTATTTTTTTATTAGATTAAATGAATTTAATATAACATGTAAAAATTAATTCAGAATATCAAAAAAAAAAAAAAGCAAAATTACTATTTACACTAACTCTTAACAAATAATGAATTATTTAATTTTTTTTATCTCATTAAAAATCTAATTTATTCAAAATTTATATACAAAACAATTTAGTAATGGTGTAGTCTTATCATTTGTAATTATATATATATATTTTTTTTATTTTTCAAATAATTCTTTATATTCATACTTTCTTTCTCTTTATAACTCTTTATTATTGATATTCTTACATCAAACTTTTAGATTTTTTTACTATGATATGTGATATACAGCCTATAATTATATGTATTAAATTCTATTTCCAAAATTACAAAATAAATTCATGCAACATTTGGTTATAAAAACTTTTCAATATGAAAAATAATTTGAATGCCATTTAGGTGATTATTTTAGTAGTGAAAAGGAATTCATTGCAAGTGAGAGTTATACCCAAATATAACAGAATGGGTCCCTAGTAATTAGCCTCATGGTGGTTATTATTGTTTTGGATGCTCGAGTTATAGTTTTGGATGCTCGAGTTTTAGGGGCGGTTGATGATTAAGTTGGTGATTTAATTATCTTTTGTTTGATTGATTAAATGGGAAAAAGCATTTTTTTTTTATTCCTATTTGCATATAATAGCATATATTTTACCATCCTTAAAAGGAATCCAATGATAACTTAAAATTAATAAAGAGAAGAAGGAAAGAAAATTCACACAAAAAAATTTATAATGGTTCAGTCAAAATACGCTTACGTCCACTTCTTAAAATCATATTTTTATTTTACTAATTTTAATCATTTTATAAATTTAAGATTAAATCTCAAAATATTTTAACTCACACTAAATCTTATAAGTTTTTTACAAAAAACCTCACACACAACCCAAAATAATTATAAAAGATGAGAAAGAAATTATTCAATAATTTTTACCCAACTCTCAAAAATTAATTACACTTCAATAATTTTAAAGTTTAAACAATTAATTCTCTTTATAATAAGAAACTCAATTTTAAATTTAAGAACACATGAATGCTTTGAAGATATGAATTAATGTACAATAAATAGTTGTTATTTTTCTATTAACTTCATACCAATCCATATAAATAGTTCTCAACTTAAAAGAATCGTTTGGATGCATTAAATATGTATTTAATGCAAATTCACGTCATTGCAACAGCTATATTTTTATCAGTTTTTCAGATGTAGCGATGGCTACAAACAGAATAGCGGGCTTGACTCCGTCTTGCAATGAAAACTTCACAGCTGCGACTTTCAGTGTAGCAGCGGTGAATGGTCTTAGTAACAAACACTACTTAACAGGTAGCGGGCGTCAAGGTTCATCCAAATTTCCAAAGGCTTCTATGTCTCTGAGCCCAATCAGTAACGGATGCTACTCAACATATAGCAGGCATTACGTCTTAGCTCTTTGAACTCTTTGAAATCAGATTCAAATTTCGTGATTATGAATGCTTTGTATAGTGGCTATGAATTACATAGTAGCAGGCATTACATCTTTAGTAGCAGGCGCTATATCTTTAGTAGTGGGTGCTATATCCTTAATAGCGGAGGCTACACTTTCAGACTCAGCTACTAAATCTTTCTGGGTAGAATGTAGCGATTGCTACTTACTTAATAACCAGTACTATATTGTGTATAACGGGTACTACTCATAAAAAAGGCTGTATTTTTAAAAGAGATCCTTGCAAATAAACAAGCAAACAACATTAGATATTAATTAGTTGTTTGTTTCCATTAAAATAAGTATATTAGCCATTCAAAGTCTAACAATATATATTCCATTATATTTCTAGTTTGTGCCCAAAGCCTTACCTTACAATATAGTTGACTTAGAATTTCGCACTTACAATAATTATATAGAATTTTGCCCACACAACTAAGAATTACACATGAAGTTTGAGATTTTAAGCCTCTCAAGACATACAAGAGAAGCTATCACAAGAATAGAATTTAGAGCTTATAGCTTTAAAATAGTGAACATAAAGAATATAGACTTGAAGTAAAATGTGTTCTTAAAATAAAGTATTTGTGAGTGAACAAGAATGTGAGCTTTTGCACTTAAGATAACTTGAAATCTTTTTTCTTTAGTTATAAGCTTCTCCTCTACATAATAGTCAACTCGAGATTCAAAATATAGTTGTTTTAATGCGAAAAAAAAAATATTTTTTGCCCTTACATCAACGGAAAAAAAACTATTTGATACTATGCAGATTTGCTTGAAAAGAACAGGTAACACTCATTATCTATGGAGTAATAATCGTTAATGTTACCCTATTACAACTATAAGCCGTCTTGGATCAACTTCACCATTTCTTTCAGAATGCTAAATGTTGTTATTGAATGGTAACAACCCTTATTGCTAGGCTAGTAACGAGGTGACAAAATGACAACTTACAGTTTTTTACAGCGATGTAATTTTGTTAGGCCCTCAGCCTTAGGGAAGACGGTATGGATAAACCAAACCAGAGAACAGGAGTTGTCACTTGGTTTTAAGTGTTACCAATATCATAAATGAAAAGTATTTTCTTCCTCTAGAAAATGAGTAGCGATTGTATCCCTGACATAACACTAAGTTGCCTTAACTAGTAAGAGATCCAAGTAAAAAAATCGAGTACAAATTAAAGAAGGTGTTAGGCATTCCAATCTGCTTAACCATCACAAACAGCTTCCACTTGAGTTAAAGGATTTAATAAAATAGAACTTAAATGTACTTTTAGTAAATGAACAATTTATATATGCAACATTACATGAAATATATAAACATTGAAAGATAGATATTCACACAAAAAAGTACACCAATTCTAACGAAAGGAAAAAAGAAATGAATCCACTAAGCAATCAAGTAAATATAAATGTGCAAACCATCGAAAGATAAATGTTTCTATTCAATCATACATTCCTGATAAAGAAATAAGAGAATAAATTATTACAACCCAACAATTTATATAAGGTATATACTAAAAAAAAGGAAGAAAAAAATATTTTTAATTACTTAAATATTTCAATGGCCTCCTCAAAGCATTGTCTTGCTTTTGGCCTAAACATGTAGGCCCATTTGCCTTAACAAACCTATTAAAGTTATTGGTTTTATGACTTTTAATTCTCTTTGGAGAATCTAACATGGTTAGTCTCAACAAGCAACATGAATCGAATATACAAAATAATTTTCATACAAATAAAACATGCTTTCACCAACTCATTTTGAACATTATGTTCAAACTCATATGCATGCAATTTACTCAATATCTTAAATAAAAAAAAAATAGTAACTAATTTGCATGGTTAGATCATATATCTTCAATTTAAAAGCATCTAAAGTATGCTAATATTATTACATAAGCTAAACATGCAAAATCACATGTCTTGACATCAAAACAAATTATTCATCATAATGAACTCAATAATACATAGATAATCATCATGATTATAAACATATGAAAGTAGTTAATAAGTATTTAAGTATGGCAATATCATAATAAAAGTTAATCATATAAATCAATGAATTTTAGCTCTAAATTAAACAATTTAACCTATCTAATCATTGAGACAATAACATAATGACATGCACAACATGTAAAACATCTTAAAAGATTTAAATATGATTTAAATACATATGCATAAGGTTTCTATCATTTATTGCATGTAGTAATTAAATAAGCACACAAGGAAGGAAGCAAAGAACTAAAACAATAATCAAAGGCAAGAAGCACGACCCTGGCTCTTAAGCGCTAGGCTTGGCTTTGTGTAATTTTTGTATGCATATGGATAATTTTGAGATTTTTGGGCTTTTAGGTGCAAAAGTTCCTAAAATATGTATATTTTTGTGTTAAAACTAATTTTAGGTATGTGAGTGAATATGATATGAATATGGCAGTATCTTGTCATTTGTCATGAGGCTTGGTCATGGTTATTTACCTTTCAATGAAAAAGTGAACATAGGATTTTATATTGACTAATCATGGCATAACTAAATAAACATATTTAAAATGAATAGAAATCAAATCAATTTAAGAAAATAGGTATCTTTTGATAGAGAAAATCATTTTGTTCATGCTAGCGTTATTCAAACTAATAACCAAATAATCATGATACATAATCATGCTTTTCAATATTCAAACGTAATTCAACTAACACATAAGGCATGCAATTGCAATCATATGGATTATATAACATTGATTATTACACATATATATGATATTTCAAAGGATTTTACAGCTCAAAACAATTATCAAAGAAACTTAATCAAGTAATCAAATTAGAAATCTATTATAACGCTAATGTTTGAAAAACCACCTTCAGTCTTATCATTTACTTTTGATTATAATTCAAATTTGGCTATTGCGATAAACTTCCTTACTTTATGAAGAAGACTTACATATGAAAATGGCTTGTAAAGAATATTCTCTAATGGAACACAAACCAAAAAAGAGTTATTATTTGTCTTCTTGCAATAAGCTTAGAAAAATTTGATTCAATTAAGAAAATTTTTATATGTTTTAATTCTCAAAAGATTAAAGACTTGAAACAATTTTATGTTTATCTTTCTTTGATTTTTCAAATATTAGAAACAATGGAGAAGAAGGTTTAAAACTTACTTAAAAATCTAAAAAAGTCCTTCCAAACTCTAGGAAAAAATGTTCAAGTGAAGGTCTGAAAAAAAAAAGAGATCACTTCTACAAAAAAATTAAAGGAGTATTTATAGTGGAAAACCTTAGGAAAAGTTCCTAAATAGGTAAAGTACTTAGTGTATAAGTCAAGTACTTTATATTTAGTCAAAATGAATTCCAAATTAGTAAAATTAGTTTACAATCTTCCTAAATAATTTAGAGATTAATTGTAAGTTAAGAACTTACAAACTTCCTCTTTAGTTAAAAAACTTCTAATTTTGTAAGAAAACTATATAAAAATTTAAAATCAGAGCTTCTTATTTTTGTTAAATGCTAAAAAAAAATTAGAAAAAAAATACATAAAGACAAGAAAATAGGCCTAAAAAGCTCCAAGATAATAAGAATCATACGGGAAGGTGATGGAATAGGCCAATGTCTTGTGAACAGGCATAAGGAGCCAATGCAGAGTCATGCAACTTACCTTAAGGTCATACAACCTTGTCCAGAGCTATGTAGCCTTAGCCAAAGTCATTTGGCCAAGGCTGTGCGATGTAAACCATGGCTACATGGCTCTTACTCTAGCTTCTTTCATTACAAGCCCGACAATTTTTCCTTAAGTCTATGTGGACGTTTCTTTGATTGGGCTTCCAAACATCACCTAAAACACTTTTAAGTTTATTTTAATGATTTTTAACCTCTATTGAGGTTTAAAAATAATTAAACACTAATACAGAGTCTCCAATTACTAATCAAAAAGCCTTGCAACTTTATTGGCCCATTTTCTTTATAAACAACATTTTATGTAAAACATAGTTGAATTAAATTCATTTTCTCTAAACTAATCTTATTTTAGCAAAGAATTTTATTTAATATTTTGTTATCTAATTTTTCATCATCACGCTTTAGCTCAAACTCAAGTGTGCAAAAAATTGATACTTACAGTTTGTCCCCATTTTAATAGGGTTTGCAAAATAAGTGTATAAGTATACACATTTGTGAAACAAAAGCACACTAAAATACACCTAATGTTTACAAAAATGAATTTGAGCTAGAGTTTAGAAATTCATACATGAACTGATAACATAGGTTTAAACTCCATCGCTTTTTGTCATATTTAATCCACTATTGCTTGCATCTAGATCTTAATCTAGTGATTTCAACATTGATACAACAAGCGTTATGCCTAATTCTTATCAACAAGGAATGCTTAAACGTTATCATCAAGGTCCTCATCTATTCTTTATCATCAAGGTCCTATTCTATTCTTTATCATCAAGGTTTATGCCTAATCATTACCACTCAAGGACTATGCCTAATTGTTATCATTAAGGTCCTCACTTAATCATCATCATCAAGGTCCTCACCTATTCTTTAACATCAAGGTCCTCACCTAATCATTATCATCAAGGACTATGTTTGATCATTATTATTTAGGACTATGCCTAGACACTATCATTAAGGTTCTCACCTAGTCGCTATCATCAAGGTCCTCACCTAATCCTTATTATTAAGATCCTCACCTAATTGTTATTACCAAGGGCTATGACTAATCATTATCATCTATGACTATGTCTCATTTTTATCATCAAGAATTGTGCTTAAACATTATCATCAAGGTCCTCACCTAGTCATTATCATCAATAATCTAATCATTATCATCAAGGTCTTTACCTAATTATTCATCAAGGTCTTTACTTAATCGTTATCATCAAAGGCTATGCGTAATTTTTTATCATAAAGGTCCTCACTTATCTTATGTAAATATGAGGATTAAATCCTAACGTTCTTTAATAGCAGAAGACATAAAATCAACGATCATTATTTATCTTATGCAAGATGTAAATATATGAAAATAATCACAAAAGATTATTCCTAAAACTCAATATGTATGCACGTATTTTTACAAATCATTGCCCTCAAGGATTTTATATCCCCCACAAACTTCTCAAAGAAAATGAGATTCTTAGTGAAAAGAAACATGAGCTACTTTACTTTAAAAAAAAAATCATGAAAGCAATAATTTTTAAGATGGTAAGAAGAAGAAACAATTTTAAGATGCAAATTTCTTAAAAAATTTAAAGATTCAATAACTATCTTCATCATGGGAAAGCAATTTGAGCATTCATTGTTTAGGCATGCAAGGACACATCACCACTTTAGCAAAAATCAATGCCTTAAAAATATTACCAACTTGAGGGTTTATTTTCAATTCTCACTTGACTTGAGAAATCTTTTTTTTTTTTTTGCATGAATATTATCAATTTTTTTTATTTTCTTTATTCTTTTACTCTAATTTTTTTCCTAAGCCACTCTTTGAGGTTTTCAACTTAGTTAGCTTTTTTTTTTTTTTTTCTTTTCATCGTGCTTAATTTTTGTCTAAGCTGTCCTTTTGGATTTTCAACATAGCGAACTTTTCTTTTTTCCTTTCTTCTTTTTCCTTTTTAAAATTTGATTACTTCATAAATACAAGGATGTTTTTCAAAGATTTATACAAAAGGAAAAATAGAATCCATTTCATAAGACAAGTGTCATACTAGAATCTTGTATTGCATGTTTTAGATGAGTGCATTGATTCGTATGGTGACTTTTCGACTGATAGAAGTAACAATAAACTTTAGGATTAAACCTTTGAGGCATAGGATTCAACATTGATTTAGGACTCAAAGATTGTAATAATCCTTTTACTTTTAGTTCTTTAAATATTTTATGTGGAGGTCGATGCAAACATGAGAATTTCCTACTTTGGCTTAAAAAGTTTACATTGGACATTTTAACATCATATATGGCTCTACATCACCTATAGGATTATAGTGACTATAACCATTTCTAATAGTATTCCTATTATTCTCATGCAACATGTCTTCCATTTGGATTCTAGCTTCATACAATTGCTCAAAATTAGATAGTGGTACGTAGCATAACTTTTCATAGATATTAGGAAGAATGTCTTTCACACATATTTTGATTTGTTACTTAACATCTTACTTGAATTTTATTTGTGTGACCTTTTGTCTTCACCTAGATAAGTACTCACTCAAAAGTTTTATTGTACTTTTAGTGGATAGTTTTCAAATTATACAGAGTAACATTAATCTATATGTTATAGGAATATTGCTTGATGAAGCTTTTGACTGACTCTCTTCAATCTAATATGAATCACTTATCCAAAATCATGATACTAATGTATAGCAACTCCAGTTAGAGATAAGACAAAGAACTTGGTGATTTAAGCCTTAAATAATCTAGTAATTCTTATAATAGTAACATATTACCTTAAGTGCACCTTTAGATCTCTGGCGCCATCAAAATTTTGCAAGTATGACATTTTAAACCTTGGAGGAAGGTTCTCACTAAGGTTGATATCTATTTTTCTATGTCATAAAACCTTTCGAACCCATTACTCTTAAGTGTGGTTGCATCTTCTCAATTTGCTTAGCTAGAGCTTTGTACTTATCAATTTGAGAATATTCTAAGGGCTCATCTATGATCATCTTTCTCTTAGTCTCATGGGAACCTTTAAATTGATGGTTAAGATCATCATAAAATTCTTCATCTTGGATATAATTGTTATTAGAAGTAACTCCCTTAATGTCATTTGCATCCTCTTTTGCATTCAAGATTTTTTTATTTATTTTTTATATATCAGCCATTCTTAAATTGATGCTTTCAAATGTGTCTTGCAACTTTCAATTACTTAAGTTTCAATTATTCTTCTGCTTTCTTCCCTAAGTTTGATTTGAAAAAGGATAGTTTCAAATGTTGGCTATGTAACAAAATACTAATGTGATGCATGACATCTATGCATGAATGCTTAAAGCATTATCTAATATGACATCTCTAATTATTTTTATTTGAAATACTTAGTCAATGAACATTTTGAATTAGAGTAACACAAGGAAGGTGAAACCAATCAAATGACCATAAGAAATTCTTGCATACTTTTTAGGCATAGTTATTATGTCACACCCCAACTCCAATGATGCGACGGTCCTAGAGCAAGGGTAGGCTTAAGGCCACCATAAACCCGTAGAACTCTCATATCCTGGATCTCAATTACATTACACATTCATATCAAATATAGATATCATTCAATAATCTTTTCTATGATCCATATAAACATAATTCATATCTTTATTTATATCATTTCATAATTTCCTCTTGTTCCTTACTAATCAAAAGATGAATCCCACATCACTAAAGAACAAGAGTAACCCAAAAAGGTAACAAGTTATACATCAAAATATTATCATCCCCAGTGACCAACTACAGAGCTCTAGAGTATACTTCCAATACATATTGTACCATAATACCATACAATGAATATTCATAAATATATTTCAAAA
>CANXYC011317836.1:0-47729 GCA_948193065.1 Aleurites moluccanus
TAGCACTGACCTTATGATTGCTGACCCATTAACGAAGGGTTTACAACCCAAGCTATTTAAGGAATATGTTCTTAGGATGGGTCTTAATTGTAATGATGTTTTAAAGTGACACTTTGAGCTCAATACTATGTTTCTGATACTGTTATATTTTTCTTGTTCTATGATGTCGTATATACATTACTATTTAATAAGTAACAAGAAAAGACCTAATAAGTCATTATTGTGGACCATAATGAAATGTAATGATTCATTGAAAGACCCAATATATTAAGTTGCAGGTATCATAGTATATGAAAGGAATTGTTTTACAAATTATAACATGACCGTCATAACTCGTACCGAACAACTTTTATATTTTGGTATTATTATGGGATATAAGGAATTAGCTTTCATTATAAAGATTTTAATCCAGACAAGTGGGAGAATGTAAGATATTTTTACATTAAATGACTCATTAAAATAGAAGAAGTTAGCTATAATTATGCCATTATCCCATATCCCATAATCCCTTATTTTTAGGAACCACCTATCACATGATAGAAATGATAGGAGTGGTTGGTTTTTTAAAAATAGATAACAGGTCCTCCACTCTCTCTGCATTAAAAAAGTTTTACGTTATTTCCATCTAAACAAAAACATTAAGAAAGATAGAGTAAGAGTGAAAAATCTGTTGAATCATAGCTTCTTCTTCATCTCTAATGGCTACAGACAAAGGTACGTCAAATTAATTGTTTATCGTGTATCTTCATCTCTAATGGCTACAGACAAAGGTACGTCAAATTAATTGTTTATCGTGTATCTAATTTTAATGATCCTAAGTATGTATATACGAAAATTTAACAACAATCACAACCTGCATTCAGAGAAGGAAAAAAGGATAAACAACACCAGCAGAAGATGCCAACATGCCAAGCTTAAGGTCTCGGTTTGACCTTTGGGTGTTTCGGGAGGAAGCAAGCATGCAAGTCTATTACTGCAAGTACTGGTGGGAACAAATGCAAATATGCTCATGTATAAAACTTTGGATACAAAGTACAAACTCACTGCTTGACAATTTTTACACCGAACAAGATCAAGGCATTTAAGCAAATCAATTTCTCGGTGCAGGCAATATGAAATGTCACCAATCTCCAGAAGCTCCTGCCTATTGCATCCAGACATAAGAATCTTACTGGCAATATAAAATGATAAAAAGTCATGTTTTTTCACAAGACCGTCCTTGCTAGGTGCCTCAACTATCTGTTTCCACATATCTGCAAATTGTTCAGAACAGGACAATTTAAAATGGCAGAATGGCAACTGCTGATTAAGTACACACAAAAAAAATCCATAAGACACAGTAGAAATGAAACAATCCTCTCTTACATCTCCATGCTGGAGAATGTAGTCTAATCAAATTCTTAACTCTTCAGTTTACATCTTTAAATGTAATGCTATGCAGATCTACTCAATTTTATTTGGATTCTCTTTGAAATTTAAATCATATCTATATTCAAAAGCATATTCCTTATTCAAAAATTTTTCTTTATACGTACTGATACCTAGATCGAAAACCAGATACAAGAGAAATTACAAAACATCCTTATTTCTGATTCATCTACTTCATATCATTATCTAACATTGGGTGGGCAAAGCATAAGAGGTTCATGTCCACAAACAGTGAAACCCCAAATTGAATAGTATGCATGTGTGTGAGTGTGTTTGGTCTAGACTAAGTCAACTATGAACTTGTAATTGAATTTCAGGGAACAAAGTCTCTGCAGCTCTTTGAGCAAGGCAATAAAAGTCATACATTCGATAGACACAATAGGGCCAAAATGCTCTTGGAGCTCTACAAAACTGGTTTAAGTCGGTATTTTTCCAACTCATTTTGGACCCTTCCCCTTTATGAGATTGCTTTCGTGGAGTGGAACTACACCCAGTTCATAAGGTGATCTTTTCAAATTTTTTTTCTCATGGTCCAAATGTGATGACCCGATAGAAACTGAATCACCTATATGAGATCTTTTAAATTTAATTATGACTCAAAAGTTATTGAATATATTAAATAACCCTAATATATATTTTAATATAAATCCTAATAGATAATAGATCTTTGTAGTAGATCTAATGAGTAAGAGCTCATTAATTGGTTTAACCCTAGTGTAAACCTATATATATACTAGCTGAGGGCAGCATGCTAGGTGTTTCAAATTAGATACCTAGAGTGTAATGCTTCAAGCAATCGTATATTGCTTAACCTAAAACCCTAACAATCTTGAAACATTAGTTTTTGTCTGATTTTGGATTCAAGGTTTTGATTATTCTAATTTAAATTCAGTTTGTTGTTCTTGATTCAAGTTCTAGTTTGATTTTTAAAAAAATCAATTAGATTGAAAGCTAAGCTCAACGACCGAGGCGGCTATATTGACAAGGCCACCGATTTGCAAGGCAATACACACTGCAATGTAGATCGATGAAGAACAAAGATTTGAAATTGATTCGATTCGATTGCTGGTTTGATTCATTGCTTCGATTCAAATTATTGGTTTTATTTAATCACTGGTTTGATTTAATTAGTTTGATTCATTTTCAATTTGATTCAATTATTGGTTTGATTCAAATCGTCAATTCAATTCAAATCATTGGTTCGATTCAATCACTGGTTTGATTTAATTAGTTCGATTCAAGTGCACTTGTTCCAACTTTTTCTTCTATATAATTTTTGCTATTTAATTGTCTATTTAAATATATATAAGAATAGATAAACATGTTCCGATTGAGATGATCAAATTGAAAACTTTTAGTGGATCTGAATTTAATTCCTAGAAGCGAAAGACTCAATTTGGACTGGAATATGAAAATATATTTTACACTGTTTTGAGTACCTTTGCTGATACAATGGAGGATGTTGATGAATTTCAATGGAACAAGGACGATGACTTCTGTAAAGACTATTTATTAGTTTGTCTTTCTGATCGGCTGACAGAAGTTTTTAGTAAATATAACACTGCTAAAGAAATATAGGATAATTTAGATGCTCAATTTAGAAAAGAGGAGGAATTGTCAAAAACTCACCTAGTTGACAAATTTATGGATTTCAAATTTAATGAAAATATGGCAATCACTCCTCAATTAACTGATCTAGAAAATATGAGATCTAAATTAAATAATGAAAAGATCATCATCTGTGATGCCTTCTTAGTTGGGGCAATAATTTACAAACTATCTTCTGCATGACACACTTTTAAAACTGAAATGTATAGAAAAAAGGTGCAAGTAGGACTGGATGATCTCAAATGATTCATCAGAATCGAAAATGAGAATAGAGTTAGAAATAACTTGGAAATTGTCAGACAACAGCAGTCGGCTGCTAATACAATCACACATTCCAAGAAATTTTCTAGGAGATCAAAGTCGACAAAAAATGAACCTCTAGATTGGAGGCCAAAAAGACCATTTCTAAGAAGAAAAGGGGTAAATGCCATAACTGTGGGAAATGGGGTCATTTCATTGCAGAATGTAAGGTTCTTCTAAAAACTAAATCTAACACACCAAATAAAGGAACAAATATAATAATATAGAATACTGAGCCTTAGAATTTCATTGCTATTATCGAAAAAAGTGGAAAGGCCTGTACTTCTTCAGAATGATGGTTAGATACAGGAGCCACATGTCATATTTGTAAGAATAAAATGCAACTTGATGATGCTACTGAAATAAAAGAGACTATCGTTATGGCTAGTGGAGACAAAGAAGTAGCGACTCACACTGGTACAACAAACATAGCGCTCTCTTCAGGTAAAATTCTAACTCTAAAAAATATTAAAGTGGTTCCATCTATTTTAAAGAATTTAATTTCTATCTGTCTTTTAGATATTGCTAACATGGACACTTTAATTTCTAATGGTAGAGTAATTTTATCTGTTAACTCTTGTTATTTTGGATGTGTTTCTTTGGTAGGTGGTATGTATAGACTGAGTTTAGCAAATGAAACGGTTAGACATGTTAGTTCAAATTTAATTGATCCAAAAATATTACATAATCAATTAGGACATGTGAACTATAAGAAAATGGCTAAACTAGCTAAAACTCATAATATATCATTAAATACTTCGATCAAATTTAACAGATGTGAAGTGTGTGCTCGAACTAAAATTACTAGAAAATCTTTTCAGTCGGTTTCTAGAAGTACACAATTTTTTGAACTAATACATTATGACTTATATGATTTTAAAAACTTCACAATTAGAGGAGGTCGGAAGTATTTGGTAATATTTATAGATGATTTTTCTAAATTTTGTCATATCTATCTGTTAAAATCTAAAGATGAAATATTTGATAAATTTAAAATTTTAAAGAATCGTGTTGAAAATCAAATCATATTTGAGAATTAAAAAGGTACATGGTATTTAAGTATTGAAGCCCAATGCACTAACAAAAATCAAATATATTCTCATCATAAAACTTACAAAATTTATCAGATTATGAAAATAATCAATCGTCAGTGGTTTCTTTGCAATCGTGCATACCTTCAAGATAGAGCAACAGAAGCCTTAATATCACACGACCATCTAAGAAAGCCAATCTACGGTGAGTGTCTTCAAGCTCTGGAACATGCAAATGATATTGTAATATATATATATATATATATATATATAATTTGACATTTATAATATATATGATAAAAATAAATATAATATAATTATAATTAAACCAAGAATTTATATAATATCATTTTTTTTATTTAAACATCTATTCACGCAATAGGATAATATATAATAGGGTCATGATTTTAATATCGGATAAAATTGAAACGAAACTATTGAAATTCTCTTAATTTTTTTAAATTCAAAATTACGCCATTTTTTATTAAAAAAATATGTCGTTTTGATTAAAAATTAAAAAAAAAATTAAAAAATTGACATACTTCAATTCAATTTAATTGATTCACCATATTTAACCTATTTTTTGAGGATGGACAAATATAACCGACCAAATCGATTCTTAATTCGATTTTTAATTTTAATCACAGATAAAATACATATTTGTAGGAATATCAAGCTAATTATTTGACATTTAAAACAAATTAGTATCTAATAATCATCCATGGCTTAATGATAGTAAAAATAAAAGACGTTCAAGAAATAAAATTTTAAAAATTCATTTAAAAAATATTTTCTTTCTATATACATTTTAGTGAAATTAAATTTTTATATGATAATATAATGATTAAAATAAAATTTAGGGACTTTTATATATATATATATATATACACATAAAAATTATTATTATTTTTTTAAAATGATTTATTGATAAGTAAAACATTTTTTATTGATTAATTTTCAGCATTTCAAACATAAAAAAGATAAATACAGAAAATATTTTTGAAAAAAATGTTTTCCGCGAATCATATAAAATAATTTATGAATGTTAAAAATTTAAACTTCATTAAAAAAAAAAAAAAAAATCGACCCGGCTTTTCAAGCTAAGTCCTCATCTTCTCTATCGGATAGAATTAAAACCATACAGAACAACAAAATCGCCGGCGCCGAGGCCGACGATAATGGGACGTGCGATTCTCTCTCACTTTCTCCTTCTCTCCAACTCGCCTCCGCGCCTATCTTCTTCATTGTACTGTTTTTTATCTCAACTCACGATTTCCTTGACAAAAACTATTCAAATCTACGTCTAATTTCAGTGCAAAATTCACTTAACGTTCTAGTAATCTCAAGCAGGTCTCTCAGTGGATTTCGAAGACAATATCTGCAAAGTTCGGCGCTAATTCGCCAAAGTGCAAGATACGCCACTGGTTTCCGCTACCACTGCAGTGTCTCCCTCTCTGAGCCTGCTGCTCCGGAGAGTTCTTCGAGCTCTGTAAAGTAATTTTCTCTTTTGCTTATGTATTATGTATTAAATTTGTTAATAATGGAAATTGCCACTGCACCAGCTCTTAAGATGATTATAAATGAGAATGAGATTGGAAATTTGTACCTTGAAGAATTGTCCCGACGTTTTTGTATGCGATTTTTTATTCAGTAGATTGTTTGATTTACAGGAAGAGGATAGTGTCTGGAGTCCAGCCAACGGGATCTATTCACCTCGGGAATTATCTTGGTGCTATAAAAAACTGGATAGCTCTTCAGGTTAGGTTTTGCTATGCTATTTCAGGATTAAGCATTTTAAACTGTATTTTAGAAATAATGATTGTTCTTTATATAGCATTAGAGCAATGTGATTTCCTGAAAAAAATATGAAATTAAACTGCTTATGCTTTGTTGTTCTATTGCTCTTTTCTTCCTTAATGGTCGATAAAATGTAGTTTGATTAATGAACTTGCAAAATTTAAGTATTGGGTTTCTCTATATATATGATTTATTAATGTTATGCTGCTTTTTCGATTTTTGCAGACTACTTATGAGACTCTATTCTTCATTGTGGACCTCCATGCTGTATGTTTTCACAAATGGTTGATACTTTTTTTAAGTTAAATATAGTGCTCTGGGGCCGAAACTAAGCATATTCTAATGTTGTTCATGTGGTAGATTTTGTATTTATCTCAGCTTTTGCTAGCTCTATCAATCTATTGTTGCATATTGTTCTGTTTACATGTGGTTTCGAAATTTAAAACCTCAATTGTTAGCTATGCGGTTTCTATCATGTGTCAACCTGAAATTTTTATGTATACGTGGCAGTCATAATGTTTTGTTCTATTAGATGGTAGGAGTACTTTAGTAGTGTATGACCTGCCAGTATACTAGCTAAATTGGTCTTAAGCACTGAACTGTGGGATGTAGATGCCATGTGTGGAGGTAGTAGTGAGGTTGTCTTGGGAGTAAGGCTGTTAAAAAGGGGATGGTTTCAGGAAGCTAATTTTAAAGGTATTCTGTCATGCAAGGGTTGCATGATTTTGGACACAGTTGATGGGACAATGTTTCCTAACTCAAAGTTCATTGTTGGATGCTTTTCATTTCTTATGTGAGTTGTTGCAATGTTGTTTGATTTATTATGAATATTACTCAATGTATTCAAGCAATTTCTTGTTGAACATATACCTTGGACGATATTCATTTAATGGGTGTAAAAACAAATATTCCTTTTTCTCTAACTTAAATCTTATGAAAAGGTAGGGCTTTAGGTTTCATGTTGTTTTTAGTGCTTCCTGGTTCAGGCTTTAGTGCTTACTTGTGCCCTAGAATTGAGGGTCCAACTTTATTTATGGACCATTTCAATATTTTAAACTTTAAAATAGAACTATGAATTGCTTACATGCTACATCCATTATTGATTCAAAGCACTCAATGCTGGGAAGTATTTGGCTCAAATAAAAAAAATTCAGCTATACACTTATCTGTTAAAAGTACAATGATAAGTAGGTCAAATAATTCTTGTTAGAAACTATGGGGCAAGTGTGAGTTTCACTGTATTGTTTGCAAAGTTGAACATCTTTTGACTGAAAAATGACGAGTATCTTGTATGAAGGGATTAAGGCTGGATGTGGGTTCCAAATCATTTTCTTTCTTTATGTAATTATTTTTTCAGGAGAAAAAAGAGTAAACGGAGACTGTATTTTCTTACACTGGTTCATTCATGCTATCTTAACCGCTGTGGATTTCCTCTTGAACCTACAGATTACGTTACCGTATGATACACAAGAATTATCTAGGGCTACAAGGGATACAGCAGCAATTTATTTGGCATGTGGCGTTGACACTTCCAAGGTCATGCAAGTTTTGGTCCCTTAGTAACGCTGCTTAGAATTATGCATCTGTATGAATATTTTGTTTTAGTATTTATTAATATTCTGTTTCCCTGCTTTGTACATCCAGGCTTCTGTATTTGTGCAGTCTCATGTACGTGCTCATGTAGAGCTAATGTGGCTTCTAAGTTCTGCCACACCAATTGGTTGGTTGAACAGAATGATACAGTTTAAAGAGAAATCCCGCAAGGCGGTAGGTATATAGTTTCATGATTAGTATTATAAATCGTGTATCATATTAATGACCTGTATTTTTTATGCATGAGAATCTGGTTAATGTTGCATTTACTTTATGCTTTTATGCATCTTCTCATCAGTTTAAACTAATTGTACACCTTGGTTTTCACTTCGGCAGGGGGATGAAAATGTTGGGGTTGCTCTTTTGACTTATCCTGTTTTGATGGCATCTGATATTCTTCTGTATCAGGTGGTTTTTAAAACATGCAAACTTTTTTAATGCTAATGAGGAGTTCTTATACAAATATATATATATATATCTTTAATAATTAATTTATTTCTGCAATAAGGTAGGGTTAGGGGAGGACCATAACTAGATTGTGATTGAGAATTAGGTGGTGTTTAGTAAAACTGAAAAATTATGTGCTAAATAATTGAGTGATATAAGTTTTTAAACTTTAAACATATTTAAAAATATAATCACTTATTGTATTCGGTATAAATTTTAAGTTAAAAATTTTGACTTACCATTTTAAATGATTTTTAGCTTAATTGAGACTTTTAAGATAAATGTTGCCAAAAAACTTGAGTGTTGAATTTGGTTATCAAACACCACTTTAGTTTAAGTTCGGTGTTACTGTTCAATAAAGCAGTACAGGTTAATTATTTAATCATTCAACCTGAACCCTTTCCTCTATTCTTATTTACTTATTTGTATTAATGAATGATGATAAATTGATAATCAAAATATGCAAAATCCTTATAAATTGCAGCATGCCTCTGTAGTCCGACTTTGTGCCAGTTGGTGAGGATCAAAAGCAGCATTTGGAATTGACACGTGAGCTGGCTGAGCGCATTAATTATTTATATGGAGGAAGAAAGTGGAAAAAATTAGGAGGGTAAGAAATTATACATCTCCTTGACATGATACACATTCTTTTGAAAAGGTCATATGTTATATCTTCTTGCACTTTTGGCTGTTGTGTTGACATTTTTGTATTCTGATTGTAGGCGAGGAGGTACAATCTTTAAGGTGGATTCTTCTTCTTGACATCTGGTTGACAAACTTATCATAGGATGATAAAGTAACAAGTGATAATAGTAGTTCTTTCCTTGATGCTTTTCCTGATGTAGGTTCCGGAGCCCCTTATACCACCAGCTGGTGCCCGAGTTATGTCTCTGACTGATGGTCTTGCCAAGGTGATCAACATAATAATTTTAATTTATCTATTTATAGTCTAAGGTTGATTGAATTTTTAACATATTTACCATATCATCAACAGAAGCAATTAATGTAAATTAGAAAATACTAAGCCTTTGTATATTTCTCACCTATCTATCACCCCATTTTTGCTTGACTACTTTCTTTTATTTATGTTTGCAGAAGGGTTCTCTTATACATTCTGACATTTTCCTGTGATCTAATCTTTATATAGATGTCCAAGTCTGCACCTTCTGACCAATCTCGAATCAATCTTCTTGACTCAAAGGATGTGAGTTGTCACAATTTACCTTTCTATATTTCATTTTGAATATTGTATCACTAAATGTGATTAACCATTAGTATATGTAAATGCCAAGATGTTTGCTTCATTGAGAAGAGACAGTGGTGTGTTTGTCTGGTGGATAAAAATTGCATCTCAATGATTAAGTTCCAAGTTACTGTTTGTAATTTTCATTTTTTAATTGATATTAATCTCAAAATATACTGCAGTATTCTACAAGTTTTTTGGTAAATTACGTCTTGTTGACAGGTTGAGATGGTATGGTTGATAGAAGGTAGACTATGATATTCTAAATTTATTAATATTTGAAATTGTGTTGTGAATGTGTCATTTTTACTGTTATGATAACATAGATAAAAATTTATATGACAAGAATTGTTAGGAAACATTAAAACTGCAATCCTCATGTTTTGGAGCTGAGTTTCTATGAAATTTGCAAAGAGGTTATCATCTGAATAATTATGTATGGATACAGTGTGGTTACTGTTCTGTTAATTGTTTGATTGTACTGTTATGAGCTTATATGCTCATTATCAATATACATTTTTTTCTTCTCACGAATAATTAACAAAATATGTCCAATTTGCTAGTTTGGAATTTTGTTTTACTCCCCTCAGTTTTGATTTTTTTTTTTCCTTTTATCTTGTAGATGATAGCAAACAAGATAAAGCGATGCAAAACTGACTCATTTTCAGGGTGAATTCTTATTTAGCCTGCAAATTGGAAGAATTTTTCCTCATTTCAAGTTGATCATGCCTAGAATTTTTTTTAGCACATAGCATGTTATGATGTCTGCTTTTATTCTTCTAATTCTTACAGACTGGAATTTGACAACCCTGAAAGACCTGAATGCAACAATCTCCTTTCAGTGTATCAGCTTGTATCAGGCAAGACAAAAGAGGTAGTAATTTAACTTGTTTCTTGTTTCCTTTGGTTTAGGAGCTTGACCTTGACATTGCTTTTAACACCAATTAGATATTCCATAATGAAAATTACTTTGGTAAGCACTTCCCATTGCAGGAAGTTAAACAGGAATGTCAAGATATGAATTGGGGTACATTCAAACCACTTTTAACAGACGCTTTGATTGATCATCTACACCCTATCCAGGTTCCTATCTCTGCTCATGCATTCTACTTCACTGTGCATGGAGGCAGTACGTTTATTTTTGATGCTCAACTAAGTACACTTTTTCTTATGTCTTATTTTGTTTTGTTATTTGTTATGAATTCTTGGTATTCAAATAAGCTATACTCATTGATTGTTAGTTCTGGGTTTACCAGTATCATTGTAACTCATTCTGATGACTTGTGGCTTAATTTGGAACTTCCTAAAATGCAAATACTTTCTCATTTTTTCCCATTATTTTTGTTGAAACTGCCACTAAGCAATATAATGAAAACCATCCTGAAGTCAGATTTTTCCTTCTCTTTATTTAACTTTCATGTTTGTTTTCAATCCTTTGATCAATTTTGATGTTGTATGCTTAGATAGTTTTCTGTAGTCAATGAAGACAAATCTGCTAAAGACTTATTATGACTGTACTAGCAAGAATTGTAATCTGATAAATACATGGAAGAAAATCATTTGTTATGCATTCTCTCTTGGTTCCCTTTTTGTTGGCTTACTTTGAGTGCATATATATAGCTCATAACGGAATAATTTGGAAAAATTTGTGTGTCTGCGGAGGGAGCATGGATGCAATCTTTCTAATAAGAAGGCTGTTGGAGAAGTTTTGAGAGAAGAAAATACCTCAATATTATATGTATGGGAAATATCTCTAATAAGAGGGTTGATGAAGAAATTTTGAGAGGAGAAAAGACTTTAACATGGTATTTATCAGTCTGAGTAGTCCGTGATAGTTCCAATAGATTCTACGTGGGTTTTGAAATGTCAACGAGTATGTTTTAGATACATTAAAGGTGTTGAAGGAGGCTATGCATGAACTTTGAATGGTCAGTCACTAATGTTCGGATGATTAAAGGTGATATGGAAGATTTTCCTATATTCTAGGTCCTCCTGAAGTCCAGCATTTGAACTTGGGCTTCCAACTGCTCCAAGATTCTAATCACTGGATGGGGGGATTCATGGGATGCGAAGACTGTTCCTTGTTAGGTCAATCATTATATCAAAAAGAGTTTCCTGTGGGCTGTAGCCAAATTTGAAGCAAGATGGCTCTAATATAACTGGCCATACTTGATTATCCATCCTTTAATGTGTGTAGTAATATGGTTTAAGTCCACATCCATAGGTTAAGGGGATGTGTTTATCCCTGTTCTTGCATGGTGCAAGCACAGCTTCTTAGCCATCTTCTGGCCAAGTGGCCATTAATGTGCAATTATGCATTACGCCTAAGTTTACATATTATTCTATCTCTGCATACATGTAGATATTTTGCTTTGTTTGTACTGAGGATATGATCAGTTTCTGCTCAATCATTTCATGGATTGCCTCATTTTGCTGACAACTCTGCAGCAATTGTTGTTTTCTGTTAAAAAGATTACCAATTTGTCTTCCATTGTTTTTAAAAAGTACTTATCTCGTGTCCCCATCATTTCTTTTAATTTTCCAGGTTCGATATGGGGAAATAATATCTGATTCAGCATATTTGGATAGAGTCTTGGAGGAAGGCGCTACTAAAGCAGCAGAGATAGCAGATGCCACTCTCAATAATGTGTACCAGGCAATGGGATTCTTGCGGAGATGAGCGGAATCAATGCTTGGGGAAGAGTTTATATGAAAAGATCTGCAAAACAGCTACCTTAAAGTTAAATTTCAGAGGATCCATCACAGTTATTTAGAGCACACCTATGAGCATATATTTGGTGAATGAATGCTATATATATTGGAAGGCCCCACAATTTTTTTTTTCTGGATGCAGCAGCCTTTCTTCCTCTATCATCAAGACAGGTGCCTCTTTTATTCTCTACTGATTGTTGAACTTGGTAATTTTACATGAAGTATTTTTTTCCACTGTTTATTATGCACTTGACATACTGGTAATCTTATGCTGATTGATTTTTTCTCCACTATAAAAATCTTAAAGTGATTGCTGAATGAATATTGGTTTTGCCATTTTGCTTGCTGTTTTGATTTATGTATATGCATAGGCTAATAGCATATGAAAAAATTAACCATTCTCTTGTCCCAAGTAACATAATATTTCGATCAACAGTACTGGTAAATCCCTGACCCTCATGCTGTGGGGCATGTTGCTATAAAATGGACAATGTAACATTAGAATTCATTTATTATTTGTTGTAATGCAAAAGGGATAAAAGAAAAATAAAGAAAATTTGAATAAATCGATTAGTAGATGAATGAATAAGATTGTGATCAACTGGGTTCTAGTCCAGTATGACTTATGCCATAAACAACTTATTTTACTTTTTAATCTGACATGTCCTTTGTAACGGTATGGCTGTATACAAGGATATTTGTTATTATACTTGAAACTAGTAAAACGATTATGAGGCTTTTTTTTTTTTACTTTTTTCCTTTTCCCTCTCTCCTTTGGTATATTGGTATGATGACCCAAATTTTCATTGCACATATCAATCACTGAGCAGCTATAAAAATTGGATATTTGTTTTATATCTTCTAGAAAGTTCAGCTTTATTAGAGGCTGAACCTGATATTTCATGTAGCATCTATACTGTTTCTGGTGGGATGCTTATCAGCATAGGAGAGTGGGAATATTGATCCTCCAATCGAAGGGCAAAACATCAACCATATTCTCATCTCATTTCACCCACTCACAGCTTGTCTTTTTTGCAAAGAAAGAGATGTGACCACACATGGAGAGAGAAAGTGAGATGTCAACGACTCTGCAAACACACACAATCGAGCGCGGCACACACACACAGGCACACAATATACACACACATACATTCTCTATCTGGTGGGTGGCAAGGAAATAAAAGGGGGATGTCTTGTTCCTGTCAAACTCTTCCTGCTCTAATATTTTTTATGAAAACTCCTAAGAGGGAAAGATTTACTGCCTACTTGTAATTGATTTTCCTTGCTCAGTGTTCTCAAACGCCTATCATGTCATTGGTCGATTTGAAGATCTGCGGATGAACTGATATTAAAGGCCAGCGTTTAGTGATGATTATGATATTGTGAAACATATCTGAACATTATTTGTCATGTGGGAATAAAAAAATTTATCTTAATTAAGACATTCTCTGCGTTGGTGTGTTTTGATGCAGAATGCTTTAAATCTTCTCAATTCTGTGATTCTATTTGTCAAATCAGTTTGTCCTGATTTCCCCTTTCTGTTAAGTCCTATGATATTTTTATTTCTGATAAAATAGATGATATTATACTATAATGTTCGAACACGAATTTCTGTGGTGAGCTGTATTCTACATGTGAAGTATACTAGAATGGACCTTTATATAGAAATTTTTGTGATGGTATATACGATGCTCTTTAATCTTTTGATGGTAAAAAAGATGCCAGAGAACTATTTTTTGGATTCTGAGACAGTGAGGTATGTATGAGCTAACACGCGTCGCAACATACAAGGGATTATTAAAGCTAAAGATTTTTCAGGAATTGTTCAATGATTAAAAATCATCGGTCATTTCCAGGAACTCTAGCTGTGTCTGTCCTTGTAGGGCTGTAGTTTGTCTGCCACATGCCGGCAGTGGTCTGTAGCAAAGTGCATCTAACCTCTTATAATCGATAATTTGATTTTAGATGATTTAAAGAATTTTTAGATTCCTTGATTGTTGTTTTTGTGGTTATTCCCTTATTTCCTTTGGGGAAAGATAGAAGAGGGATGGAGAAGCAATTTGTTAGACAAAATGACCAGAGAACTTGTTCTGCCAAGCAAATTTAATTCGAAAGCAACGGCCTAAATTTAATAGATAAATTAACTAGGCAATAATCAGAGACGAAGCAAGAGAATTAAAGCTGAGTGGATTAATAAAATTTTTTTATATAAAAAATTGAATTTGGATAGATTGAAAAAAATTTTATATATAAAAAATTAAATTTAAATGAATAAGATAAATTTTTTTTTATAAGTTAATGAAATTAAATTTTGACTTGGGTGGTCCTGAACGCAAGTTGCTTCGTCCCTGGCAATAACAATGGAATTAGTTGGCTACATATGCTATACTTGCCATCTTTTTCCTACCTTAGCTCAACTAATTTTATTTTATTTTTTTTCTATTCCCACCCGTTTTCAAAGTGGCTGTTTTATTTCACCTAAAAAAAAGCTATTTTATTTTATTTTACATCAGAAATATTTTAAAGAAGGAAATGTCAAGTTTAAATTTTTAACTAGTTGCGGACTTGTATTTTGAGTGATTTTATTATATTTTTTATTTTATTAAATTTAAATATTACATTTTGATATTTTTGATATATATATATATATATATAGTTAAGTTTATTATCTTATGACCTAATTAAAAATATAATAAAAGTATGTTACTTATTATTAATTTATAGTATAAATTGTAATTAAAATGTGAAAAAATCAATTAATGGTGTGACTTTATATATGATTATTTTTTAAAAGACTTAATTAAAAATTTCCTATTAATTTTTAAAACCCATATTTTATCATAGATAACAAAATATTCTGAATTTATGAAAATTATCGGGAAAAAAAAAATCTATTTCACATCAGTAATGTTGTCATTATACATGATGTTCACATTGGAATATAGGGGCAGAAATTTCACAATCAAAGCACACTGATTACAAAACGGCAAAAACTGTAAAGATACAAAAACACACACACGTGGACCAATGGTATTAAGATTGTTAGGTGTATATAGATTCAGTTACCCTTTATTAAAAAAAATATTGACACGCGTCCTTCTTGATATTTTCCCACTTTTTCTAATCATTTTCTTCTTTAATTTCTCTCTCCTCAGTACACTATATATAGTAGTTTAGAGTTTTTAGCAGCCATTAAAGAGCCACTAAGTAAGGAGAAAGAGAAGAATAGAGAGTGTTCTTCTCACTGTTGCATTTAATTTATCCGCATCACATTTTTGCCATTGTTTTTTCTGCTTTTGAGTTTTTAAGAGATGGACAGAAAGCACTTGAAACACCAAGTTGCATGCATGAGGAAGTCCCTTTTTGATCAGGTTCTCTCTTAATTAATTAATTTAATTATGTTTTCATTATTTTCTTTTTCAATGAGTTTATTTTTTTATTTAATAGTACATCAAAAATTCTTATTTTTTTTAAAGAAATAACTATTAAAACTTATTAAATGAAAAAAAATACTTATCTACACCGAAATATAATGACTTATCTTATACGTTCAATCAATTAATGATAAAATATTTTAATTAATATGATTATTTAATTTTTTTTTGGAGTGAAAAGACACTAATTCTATTTATAAATATATATATATATATATATATATATATATATATATATATATATATATATATATGCACCTAATATAAATAATAATTTTCCAAATTTCAACTTTCCTTTTTAGTTTTTTTTTTTTCAAATTAAAAATAAAAAAAATAAAAAAAGTTAATACTCCTTTACATTTAAGGGTTTTTTTATTCCTTCATTTTCATTTTTATTTTTAAATTTTTTTATTAAATATATAACTATTATTTTTTATAGCTCTTTATTTTAAAATATAAAGAAAAATATCGTTAAGTAATTTTTATAATATAGTGTAATTTTGAAAAATTTTAAAAATAATTTAATATTATATTTTTAATAATTTTATAAAAAACAGGTTTTGTTTTCCACTATTAAATCACAAGGCATCTACTAATTGGAGACTAACTATATACGGAAAGTGTAAACATCCTTTTTACAATTTTGTTAAAATACCTTTTTTAGCCCTTTAGAATCTTTTATGTTTGGGATGCATGATAGTATGCTACTGATCAAATAGAAGGGTAAATTTAATATAACATGCAAAAATTGATGGCGACATCAAATTATGGCAAAATAAACAAAAATAATTAAAGGATTTAAAAAATTGAATTAGATATAAATTCTTTGTTGGTGTAAAAATTCTCAAAATTTCAAGCTAATTTTATGGATGTAATTGATTAATGAAATCTAAATTAATTATGTGATGAAATTGTTGCAGGGATACCTTGATGACCAATTCATGCAACTTGAGGATTTGCAAGATGATGCAAACCCTAATTTTGTTGAGGAAATTGTTGCTTCCTTTTATAGTGATTCAGCTAGATTGTTCCAAAATATTGAACAGGCACTGTAAGTAGTGCCTAAACCATCATCATCATCATCATTTAATAGCACTACTGCTATAGTCATTACTTTGATGACTGATGATTATAATGACTTCATTAATTTGATGAAATTAATTACCTTTGTTTCATCCTTCTTTGCAGAGTCAATAGGCCTGTTGATTATGGTAAACTTGATGATTACATGCACCAATTCAAAGGAAGCAGCTCAAGGTACTTAAATTATACACATTTTTCATATATATATTTTTTATATAATGTGTCAATGACGTGTCTCGTATACCTTTTTTTTTTTAAGAATAATTACTTCTATATTTGTATTCAAATATTATAATTCTCAATATATATTAATAAAACTTGAAATCCTAACCTCTCATGAATGAAGCAAGAAAATTGATTCTGTATGAATTGAAAATTAAAATTTTTCATATAAATATAAAAAATTTTTAAAAAATTAATTCTGAATAAATCGAAACTGTATAAAAAGTTAGATTTAAGTGGATTAAATAATTTTTTTTTTATAAACTAATGAGATATTTTTTTGTTGGAGTGATTCGAATTCATTCAGACTTGACCGTCTTTGTAATTTCTTATATTATAATTCAGATACTCAATTGCTAAAAAATTTATCGAATACAGACATATGATGTAATATAATTCACACGTTAACTATGACTATAAGGTTTTTGAAAGATGTTGGTTTTAATTTACTTGCAGTATTGGAGCTAAAAAGGTTAAGATGGAATGCACTCAGTTTAGGGAATACTGCTGTGCTAGAAATATAGAGGGGTAAAAATTACTTATTCCCTTTTCTTCATTATTATTTTTAATTTACAAGAGACTTACTTTATTTTTGCACGAATGTATCAATGTTTCGTAAATTCTTATAACTAATTAATATACTGTAATTTTGCAGATGTATTAAGACTTTCCAACAACTCAAACAAGAGCATGCTACTTTGAGGAGGAAGCTCGAAACTTATTTTCAGGTCTCACAATTAAGTACCTTTCTAATTAATTAAATAATTGATAGATAGTCCTTAAACTTTAATTAATCATCCTGTTGTTTGGTGATTAACTGATTATTAATTTTGATCAGTTTGCAAGACAAGCTGAGACCACTTGATGTGGCAATTAAGGCATGATGGTGACAAGCACGTAGAAGGAATTAACGGAATTCTCATTACCAGTTTTCTGAATCTAACTTTCACTGTATTACGTAGATACTACAGAGTCACCCACTGCCACTGCCACTTTCTTCTGCTCTAAAAAAATTATTATATGTATATGAAAGAATCTTCATGAATTTGTCTTTGGCTGTCTTATCAATTATCATATATATCCATCTAAATCCTTTGTTAGTTTTTACTAAATTAAGAACTAAATGCTTTTAATATTTTATACATTGGAAATTTTTGAAAGTAAAAACTTTAAAATATAGATAGTGGAAAATATCAAATACAATTCAAAAGTTTAAATTGATAGACTTTTGATACGTATTAGATTGTATTAGCATATGATATAAAATCAAACACATTTAAATTTATAAATGTTAAATATCACTGACACATGACCATAGACATGACAGAATATGAGAATATAAAATTAAGAATTAAAAATTGATGTTGGATACGTATACACGTACGTACTTCATAAGTTTTTTCTTTTTTCAAATACATGAATTTTGTATACCAATGCATCCCATATACTTAACTGCAGGTAAAAAAAATCATACATGAACATTTATACTAATTACTAATTAGTATAAAATGTCAAAATTTGAATTATAGGGGAATTTAAATAAATAAATAAAAGAACAAATTTGGATCTCTAACTGTTACATCCTAACTTGGGCTTTTATATTGATGGGAGGATCTACAGTCTAATTGAACTTGCCTAATGTCCAAAACAATCAAATAATTTGCTTATTTTAGGGTCCAAAATCTTCTGCTTCCCCTCACATATTCAGCCCATTAAGCCATGCATTTATTTACAATTTAATCCCCCTTATCATGTACAAAGTTTTTTTTTTTTTTTTTTGATTTTCTTATGGAATATACTAAAAAGTGTTAGGAAGGAAGAAGAATACCAAAATTCGACACGTTGAAAGAAAAAGAATATTAATAGATTGAACCTAGGACGAAATCAAAAAAATTAAATTTAAATAGAAAAAAAATAAAAATAAAAATAAAAATTAAGCGGGTCGAAAATAATTTTTTGTAGTAGAATTTAAGTGGTCAGGAAAAAATTTTCTACAAATTAATGGTATTTTTTTAGTGGTTGCCTTGACTAGGAATTACTATTTTCATTTTTATCTCTGTATGTTAATATTTCATGTCATTTCTGTCTTATTATTTAACTGGTTAAAATTTTGATGTTTCCTTCCGTCGAGACTCATGGAATATTATTTTTTTATATAAAAATTAATATTACCATTTATATATTTTATTTATTTATTCTTCTTTTGAGTTATATTTAATATAAATAAATAAACAAATTAAAAATTCTCAATAATAAAAATAGATATTTAATTAAATATAATATAATATAATTTTTTTATAAGTTTATTAGAATTTTTTACTATAATTAGAAAATTTTATTTTTATATAAATTTATTAAAAAATTTTATTATAAAATTATAATATATAAATTGATGTTCATTCATCTATATGCTAAAATTTAAATAAAAAATAATATATAAATTATAACAAATTATGCTAAAATTATGCAAAAAATAATGTTATAATATTGATAATGGAATATCTATATTTCAATATATAATAATAAAAATTTAAATTTTATATATTTTTTCTATAAATTATTGTTATTATTATTTTAATTATTATTAAATTTCTTTTATAAATAATTTTTTAATAATTTAATTACTTAATAAAATATTTAATAATTAATAATTATAATTTTTATAAATTCAACTATATTATAAAAAAAAAAAAAATTATTTCCTAACGGAGTGATTTTAAGATGAGTTATGAAACAAAACATATAATTTTTGTCTCCACCCAACACCCATTAAAATATTTTAGATTTTACTAGATATCGTTCCATTCTCCTATCAAAACAGAAACTCCTCGTTTTGATTGGGACCAAGCAGGGCGAATACCCATTGAATTGGAATATTTTGCCATCCTAGCCTTGGCCACTTGGCTCATATATACCTCCCTCCCTGATTGGATAAAAAAATCAAAACAAAATGATTGATAACACTTTCACAAGATAGTCAGCCCTTTCAGGTTTTATATCTATCTCATGTATTGAATTATTATTATTATTATTATTATTATTATATAAGGTGGGTCATAAAGATTTTTCTTATTTCCAGTAATTAAAATAATTAATCCAATTAAATAATTTTTTTTAAGTGTTATATACATTATCTGATGTCAATCACACATATAAGTATTAAATTAATAATTATATCAAATATTATAAATAAAATTCAAATCCAATACGAAAATAAATGAAATCTTAAAATTCAACCTTGCCATAACTTGATTTATAAAGGAAATACAAACTAGCACTCTTGATGGCGTTGACTTGTGATGGGAGACACCCAAAACAACTACTCTTTATCACCACAGCAACTTGGTTATAATTAATTTTATTCTAAAAAAATAAAAAAACTTAATTATTAATTACTTTTCTTTTTTGCCTCTGATTACATTGTGACAAGCATCTAATTATCACTATCAACATCAAATTTCCGCACTTCAATTATAAAAGTTTTTCCTCGTTAACTTTAGAGTACTAGAAAATTTGGACCATAGTTCTCAGATTTTATAAGTATATTAAAGAGATGAATACATTATTATTATTGGTATTAACTTTTAATTTTTAAACCCTTTGATTAGAATCATAGCTACTAAAATGATGCATGCTATTGAATTTATTGATATGAGTGATTTGAGAGATTGAGATTGGCCGGTTGGTCAGCAGGCAAATTTGTAATGATAAAAGCAATCAACAAGTGAAGAAATTTTTATTTTATTATTTTTTCAAAATTTAAAGAAAAGGGAAAGAAAATAAAGGAGAAAGCAAAAAGGTCGAAAAGTGAAGATGGGAATTATTGTTATGAGATTGCAGCTTTGTATCATATCATATTTCATAGTAAGTGGGGATGTAAGGTTCCACCACTATAGATGTTTTTGAGTGTGTTTAAAAGTTGCTGTGATGCTAATGATGAAGAGAATGACTTTTGTTTTATTTTTCAATATTCATTGAACAATTCCATTGCTTCCTTTGAAAACTACAAAAGTAATTAGGCTCAAGCTCATCTTTAACGTATCCAATCAAAAGTTATGGCGGGTTAATTAATTAATTATAAACTGTGGCTTTCTTATCCCTGTCCACCCACCGCATGAAATCCGGAGTTGCTAAGACATCAAGTTAATTCTTTGTTAGATCAATATTTGATCCTATAATTGGTGTTTTTAAAATTGAACCAATGAAAAAATTGACTTCTTGTTTTTCTATCAATTAATTTGAATGATTAACATTACATCCATATTTGAATTTAATTAATTTTTATATTTAATTAGAATAAAAAATATCCACATAAAATTATGTTTAAAAATATAATTTAAGATAAAAATAGACAGTCTACGATAAATAAGTTCAACGCCTCACAAGATCAATTTTCAACAAATTCAGTTCCTCTCAGCATCACTCACATCAATAAATTTAGAATCTCTTTATGATAGATCACTCACCTCGCTTTTTCACATCAAAGTATGAGCACCTCGTTTTTCGCATCATCAACATATAACTTATAAGAAAAAATTTCACCAACTCCTTATAAGCTTGTCTGCCTTGCAATCTTTGCTACCTTCAAAAAACATGAAATTTTATCATTTTAACACAAAACTCTACAACCTCTAAAATAGGTACATTATTACTTATGTTCAACTATAATATGATGTGACCCTACCTACAATCATACTACTAAAGACTGCTATTAAAGTTAAAATCCTCTCACTCTAATGGGGCTTTTTAGTTGGCCATGGACTCCATAATTCAAAAGGAGTCACTGGCCGATCATAAGATAAAAATCCTTTCTCCATAAGAATACTCACTCTCCACTAGAGAACAAAACCTTCCAAAAGTAATTTCGTATACTTCTTAAGTCACTAGGCTTCTAGAAAATACTATCTAACAAATCAGTTTCTCGGTCATCCACTATATATTATCATCTCCTCTTAAACTTGTTACTTATAAGAGTCCAACGCTAAAAATCTTCTTTTTCACTGGAAAAGGTCATAGTGAGAGTTCCAAACACTAACACTCAAGGAAGTCATGACATCATCCTCAAGTCCACACCTCTATGCAGTAAGGTCAGCACCATTGCATTTAATAAGTTCAAGACCTGTTCACAACGAGGTTCACACTATTCCATAAGTACGAGATCTTGTACCTACTTACTTCCAACACCCATCTAAAATTATTATCTCAAATCGTCTTTTGAATTCTAAAATATCCTATTCTATCCAATCATTGCAAGTTATCAAATTTGGACTAAACTTGCTCTCATTCAAAAAAGTTCAGATACAATACCTAATTTAATAACACACTTTGATTAAAATCCCTAAATTATGTCTTAACCTGATAGGAGCTTTTAAATTTTAGTACACTTCAATCTGAATCTAATAAACGCAAAAGACCCATTAATATCGATTTTTAATTTAAACAAATCAATGTGCTTTTTAATTAAAACATTAATTAGAATGACTTTTTTTATTTAAAACTTATTATACTCTACTGAAAACATAAATGAGATTATCCTACATTTATCTAATAAGTTTTGAAATAATATTATTAAAAAAAATACTAATTGCATTGAACCCTAGTCGATAAACTACGATCAGCACGCTTAGGATTAATAATTAATAATTAAATTGGATGAGGGGATCACAATGTAAAATAATTACTGCAGTTTGAAGCATAAAATAAAAGAAGCCATACGTATATTTAGTAAAGGCTTGTCATTAGAGAAAAGGTTAGCTAAATAATTAGAATTAGTTGCCGAAAATGTTGTCTGAATCCGCAACGACTGTGGGATGGGTTGAGACGAGAGAGTCGAGACACATACATTTAAGCAGCCAATAAGTGGGTTTACTTCGCAGTGGACCATTATTAGAAGTGACTTTACAAGTCTTTGTGAAAATAGTCAAATAAGTCACCGGCTACCAGTGCTTAAAAAAAATAAAAAATACTGGCAACTATACATGTTTTTCTTGTTGTTAGTACTTGTTTGAATCAGCAAACTCCCAGCCACATAACTTCATATATTGACTTAGATGATAAAATGAATCTACTTCATACTTCAAATATATGAACTGAACATAAAAATATATTTTTAAAGTCATATAAAATGAAAATCTAATTTCAATAAACATATAAATTAAAAAAAAAAAAAAAACTAAAAGTCAAATCTAAAAAATTAATTTTGAGTCTGTTAAAAATTAATTTTGTTTAAAAAATTAAAGTTAAATGGGTCAAATAAAATTTTATCTATAGATTAATAATATTTTTTATTAATTTTGAATTAACCGAAAATTAATTTTATATAAAAAAATTAGACATACATAGACTAAATAAAAAAATTTCTATAACTTAATGAGATTTTTTTTTCGTTAAAATAGTTCAGATTCACTTTAACTCTCAAAAGGATTCGTCCTTAATTATCTTAATTTTTTTAATCGATCAGAAATATCTTGAAGTTAATTTATGCGTTAATTGAGATTAAATTTTCTCTTTGAACTCGTTCAAAGGCGCACTTCCCCGTTGAACTTATATATTCAAGGATTACCTTTAAAATGTTGACTTAATAATCAAATATTGATTAATAAGAAAAAAATAAATAAACTCTCTTATCAATCAGGTTAATTATTAGAGTTAACAACTCCAATTCCATTATTATAATTCTCATTCTTATAATGATAATAATGAGAATTTCAGTTAAACTCAATACATTTATAAATATAAGATTGTATTAAAACTTTAATATATCAAATATTGCACTTAATAATTGCTATGATTAATTAGGAGATCCTTTCAATTACTTCGAACAAGCAAAAGAGCAAAAGGACTAATTAGACACAAAAATTAATATAAATAAAGTCAATGGATCAAAAAAGGGACTAATATAGGAGCCTAGACAATTATCTAGTTAAAGAAAAATAATTAACAAACAACAATGTTTTGTGTTGAACGAGTGTCATATTATATAGGTCAAGTTTGATGTCATGATTACAAATCCTATGTATTATAATCTTTATTTTCCTCTTGCCTTTGCTGCTCTATAGTCTATACTGAGTCCTTTATTGAAATAAAGTAAAAACCCCACTTTCTTTATAACTCCCACTAACCCATTTTCTCCATATTATCTGTTCCTTTCTCTGCCTCCAGTTGTAGTTTAGCTTCTTGTAGGGTGTTATTGATGACTATATGTTTGGTTCTTTTTTTTTTTTCCAGGAAAGTGGAGAATTCATTCTTAATTAAGGAATTTAATTTCCAGTTAATTGAAAAAATATATAAATATTTTGTAATTTTATATATATGAAGGAATATAGTCATCTGTATTTCAATATGGTAATTGAGGAAGAAGAATGGCATCATGGGAGTAATAATAATGCATCAGAGGACAAAAAATTGGAGCTAAGACTTGGTCCTCCTGGAGAATTCTTTAGTTACAATAACATTAATGGAGCTAATAAAAGAGACAGATTTGAAGAGAATACTCCATGGCCTTTATTACATTTTTCAACTTTACAAGGAGAAATCAAGAGCCGAAACCAGAACCAGAAGGAGATACAAGAACACCAACAGGCAAAGGCTAATTCATATGTTGAGTGCTGTAGAGTGATAGATAAGAAGAAGCCATGTTGGGGCCCTGCTACTGCTGCTGCTACGATCACTATCTCTCGTAAAAGGTTATCCTGCTTTTCATACTAATTAATTTATTATCATTTTCTAAAGTGTTGCTTTCTGATCATTCATTTCTATATGTAATTTTAAAAAAAAAGAAAAAAAAAATAGTGAATGAACACTTTATTTTCATTAATTGCAGCATCTTAAACATAGTCTTAATACTATACATCAATTCCCTGAAATTTATCATTCCAAAGTAGTTAAAGCCTGATTGTTGGCATTGAAATTGAAATTATTTTTCTGAATTTAAATGTTATTGGAAAATTTAATTTTGAGATACTCATAAGTTGTTTCGAAATTTTTATAACTAGAACATGTGAAATTTATTTTAAAAAATTATTTTAATAGTCTCTAATTAATATTTTTAACAGTTCTCAAATATTAACAATGTCAAACAGATGCTTAATCAGTAATTTTATTCTAGTTGTATATTTGTGTTTCTCTAATTTTTATCCTGAAACAAACAGAGATGCATCTGCAGTGGTGGTAGGGTGGCCTCCAATCAGATCATTCAGGAAAAATCTTGCTAATAGCAGCAACTCAAAGATGGCAGCTGCTATTCATGGTGATAATTTACAAAACAAAACTCCAACGGAAAGCTGCACCACCATAAATCCTGAAAAGTTCAGAACTGATTTATTTGTAAAGATCAATATGGAAGGAGTCCCCATTGGAAGAAAAATAAATCTCAATGCCTATGACAGCTATGAGAAATTATCCGTCGCGATTGATGAGCTATTCAGGGGTCTGCTTGCAGGTTAATTGTATATACAAATACAAATTACCCAGTAACAATAATAATGATAAAATGCTTCTTAGTTCTTAATTATTGATTTGTGGGTTTTAATCATTTTTAGCTCAAAGGGAAACATGTGCCAACAATATTGTTGTAGGAAAAGCAAATATAGCAGCAGATTCATCAGGAACTGAAAGTGGGGAATATACTCTAGTTTACGAAGATAATGAAGGCGACAGGTTGCTTGTTGGGGATGTCCCTTGGCAGTAATAAGCTTCTGCCCCCCCTTTATTTTATTTCATTTTAAGTAGTACATTTTTTTTCAAGTCTATTGCTAGTCCTTCACTTAATTTTACAGATCCCAATCCCAATCCCCCCTTTGTACCAAACTTGAGTGTTTTATTTGACTTTTGACATGCATGGAGACTAAAAAAATTAATTGAAAAAAGTTAAAGAAGTTAACCTTTGATAAACTAATACAATACTAAAGAAAATTTGCAGTTAATGAGTAATAATTATGTGTTATATGTTGTTGCAGCATGTTTGTATGTACAGCAAAGAGGCTGCGCGTGCTGAAGAGCTCTGAACTTTCCACTCCACGACGTGAGTATACTTTTTGTCATAAAGTTGTCCTGATTTTTGTTATTGAGCTTGAAAGAAGTGATGATAATGGATCTTTGGCCATTTTGATAAGTTTCAGTTGGAAGCTGTGAAGAAGACAAGACATCACTCTGCTGTGTAGTGGAAATTGGAAGATGAAAACTTAATTTAATTAGTGGAGAATATTATAATAAAATAAAAGTCATATACGAGCACTGCCAAAGCTTTAGTTTTTATTGTATAAAATGTTTCTGTTTTAATTCTTGAATTAGTTTTCTCACTGCTTAATTTTATAGTTCCAAATCTTGAATTTTGTAAAATATGTTTGTTGCCCATAAATGCATTTTTAAAATAGCATGTGGTTTGTATATTTATATGTAGATTGATGCCATTAAGCTAATTCAATAGTTCTCCAGTTGCCTGTAAAATTAGGAATTTTTGAATTTCAACTCTAATTAAAATTATATATATATATATACCTCGCATGTGAACTTTTAAATTTTTGTTTATTAAATATATATTTTGTTCATAAACTAAAATTTTTAAATGCTCATAAAATTTTTAAGTCTAAATCTTCTGAACTAATATCATATAAATTTATCTTATCGTACAATACTGATCACTAATAAATAAGTTTAGTAATAAAAATTGATACCTTAATTTTTATTTTTATTTTATTATTATAAATTAACTTAATATACAAATTTACTTTAACTTTCTTCATTCTTTTCGTGTTTTTTTAATTGTAACTTATATTTTCGTGTTTTTTTAATTGTAACTTATATTTTTTTGCATTAATTATAATATAATTTAAAATTTTATTAGTATCAGTTGCATTCACGTAATAATTAAAAATAAATTAATATTAGTTTTACATTAATAAGGGGAAATTTTAATGCATTTTTAATAGATTTATATTTTGACCATTAGTCTAAATGTGCTGTTTAATAAACTTTTAATTATTTGATATTGAAACATTTTTAGACATTTATAAACTAGTTGGAGTCAAATTTATATAAAAAAAAGTCCTTAATTTATTTTCATAAAACATCGCAATTTTATTTTTAAATAAATACTAAATAATGTTGTATGATTTATTCAGGGACGATGTGGATTGCAAGCGCACATATAATCACAGCTGTAATTGGTTCAGGAGTTCTGTCAGTTGCCTGGGCAATGGCACAACTTGGATGGATCACTGGCATTTTCACTCTCTTGATTTTATCGTCCATTACACTTCTTCCTGCTTGGCAGATTCTTATCGAACTCCAGAACCTATTACTGGCATGAGAAATTACACTTACATGGAAGCTGTCAAATCCAACCTTGGCATATATAACTTAATTATTTTATGCTTGTAACCACGTAACTTTAAAATATATTAATTTGTTATTGTTGTTCCATTTTAGACCATGAACTGGAGAGTGTTGGTCTTCGATCATTTCCAGTTAGCATTATTGGGTCGGCCTCTCCTCTTCTTTAGGCAGATTCCTCTTTTTTTTGTTGGGCTTACCTTTTTTCCCTTTGGGTTTCACTATGGAGAATGTTGGACTTTAATCATTTCCAGTAAGCACCATTGAGTTGGCCTCTTCTTCTCTTTGGGCAGATTTCTCTTTTATTTGTTATGTTGGCCTTTCTTCCCTTTACTTCTTTTTGGGTCAGCTGCACTGCTGGGATCCTTGGCAGGCCTCGGCCTGCTTCTCCATCTTCCTTTATTTGTGACTCATTCCTAAAATTTAAATCGAGCTACTTGACATATATATTCCATTTATGTTTTTCATTTATTTTCGATGTGGGATTCTCCAACATTCCTCTCAAATGCAATTGGACTTACCTTATAGCCCAATTGTTATTTGGATTTTCATTAATTGGGTTTGACTTGACTCTCCTTTCGAACTAGTATTCCAGCAGCTTCCAAACTTGCCTCAAGGTTTCTTTATTAGCTGGGTTAGACTTGACTCTTCTTTAGGCCTAGTATTTCAATAGCTTCCAAACTTGCCTCAAGCTTTCTCAATAACTTTGAGCCTAGTATTCCAACAGCTTTCAAACTTGTCTCAAACTTTCTTCAGTAAAAGGATTGGATTTAACTCTCCTGGGCTCCAAGATTTTCTTGACCTTCTAGGATCTTGTTGACCTCGGACTCTGATACCATTTGTTGAATCAAGACCATGGGTTACCACAAGTTTGAGTTTTCAACCATGGATGGGCTTCCACTTTAATTGCTTGGACCAGCCTTCCTCTGCAATTGTTCTGCTAGACCAGGCTTCCTCATGTGGCCTGGCAGTGAACCTTTGCTTTTGGCAGCAAATGGGTCGGCCTCTTCCACATGGGCTTTCATCATTGTGGCTCCTTTAAATAAAATGGACTTAGCCCAGGGTCGATAATATAAATGGCTAAAATTTTTTCTTTATAAGGAAAAATAATAAATTTCAAAATTACTATAATGCAACATATAAATTTTTAAATTATAACTTAGCATGATGTGATTATCCAATAACTAAATATAAATAAGTCAAATATAATATTAAATATCTCTTACAAAACCAATTGTTCACATAACAATTATATCATTTTCAATACAAAGTAAAATTAAATATTAAATATTTTAAAGCATTGTAAATAATAAAATTCAGTCTTGTAATTTAAAAAAATAATAATAAAATTTGGATTATATGAGATACACTCCTTCAAAATTCAAGAGTAATAAGTTTCAAGATTTAAGAGCAATAAAGAATAAAACCAATACAAAATAATAGAATTCTAGAAAAATGAGAGTAAGAAGAAAAAGAAAGAGAGAGATGAGGAATATAATAAGAAAACGACATAATAGGAATAAAATAAGAAAAGAACGATAAGAAAAAAAAATAGTTGGACAAGCGATCTAAATTTGGGGAATAAGAAAAAGAATTGGAGAGAACGCGAGATTCGACCTCACACTTCCAATTCTCTTCATAAATGGCTAACTATCATATCGCTCGATATTTTATAATAAAATAATATGCTATTTATTTTTATTTTTATTTTAAAAGTGTGTACGAACTTCCTCGGGCTTTGATGGGACTCCCCTGACTTGGCCAATTTGCTTAGACATATTCCACTTCTATTTTTCAATTGTTGTCGATGTTGGATTTTCCAACAGTTATGTTAATTAATTTATTATAATAAAATATGAATAAAGTTTATTACTGAAAATTATGGATCAGTAGAAAAAATGCACAAGATTTGTGGATTGGTCCAGTACACTTACATGAGTGGATTGGCGGTGGGCTATATAACCACAGCTGCTATAAGTACTCTGTAAATTATTAATAATTAAGCATTGATTAATTATGTATATTTTAGACTAATTAAGCTCATTAGTTAATTAATTCATCCCATTTTATTATTTTTGTGGCTTTTGTACTTAAATTTAATTTGGGCATTTCTTAGATCAAATTGTTTCCACAATAAAGGCTACGGACCTCCATGCAAGTATTCCTCAATTACATTTATGATTGAAATTCCTTAATTACATATATGATAGGAATGGGACTTGTTGAGATTTTCCTGCCTCAGATCCCAAACCTCTTCTCAATTTCTTGGCTCCGCTTCTTTATTTCAGCTGTTATGATCCGATCTCATTGAGCACGTGACTGACACTAGAAAACGGAAAAATTTAAGACTTTCGGAACCCGTAATAAGTTTAACTGACAATAGAAACTCAATAACTTAACATCATATTCAAGGCTGACATCATGCTCTTAATATCATGAATTAAAAATTTCTGCTTAACGAAAATAATAGAATTACGACCATAATTCTAGTACTATCATAACAATACAGATCTCTAAAAATTTAATACAATAAAATGAATTAATTACATAATAAAATAAAATAATTTTACTGTCTGAAAAATAGAAGGTAGGAATACTCAATTTAAAAAAATTAATCTCTATAAGCTCAATCCAAAACCTGGAAAAAATATTTGAACAAGAGTGAGCGTTCGATTCAATGAGCTAATATATATATTAATTTAACATACAAGTCATTTGTTATTCTACATGAAGTATCACATCACACATAATGATCTATAGACATACATAACATCCATGATGAAAAATGTCTGTGAAATCCAACCCCATATATGTTTTCATTTATCGTAAATGGGGAGCTGACCCCCTCCCTTGACTCTCTTAAATTCCAACTATGGGGTCACAGTGAGATCAACTCAAAACAAACATTCTTATACTGTCTTATCCATGTCCAAGGGTCACGGTGAAATCAACTCAAACTAGATAATCCCTGTAATAATCATCATATCATATTATGTTATATAGTTACTGTTTTCTGTGTTAATACAGCTGGATTTCACACATCCTATTTTCCATCGCAACCACATACATGCACATCATAACATCAACATTATATAATATGGCATAGACAGACATCATGCTTCTAAATCTAATGTAATAATTATAGTTTATATACATATATATACATTCATTTTAATACTCACTTGTTATGCTTAGATACATAGTTAAATTAAAATATATCAACTCACAACTTGACGACCATTAACCAGTTAGCTCTCTTCGGAGCGCCTCTTGATGACAGTAAGTAATACATCTAAAATACATGCACCACATGCAAGATTTATTAGAATAATACTCAAATACTGACTCAGAAATATAAAAAACGAATTTAGAGAATTTGCCGAAATTTTGACAGAACCTCCCCTAAAATAGGACATAACTTCCAAAAATAAAAACACTTCTAATAATCAGCCCATCGGCCCAAATCCAACACTATCAATTAATTGACCCCTCCTGAGTCTCCAAGTCGACAATAAAATATTTATAATTAACTTTGCATGCCTTAATCATTTGATCAAAATAAATAATTAATTATTTAGCAATTAAATAAACATTTCAACTCAATTATAATATCTAATTTATCAATACCAATGTATCATAAATAATAATAGTAGTGAGTAATCCATTTATCAAACTTCAATAATTATCTTAATTTAATTTCTTTATAGACTTAATTTAATTATTAACTTCATTAAATTACTCCTTAAATAAATTAACCTTTCAGTTTCTAAATGCCATAATATTGTCCACCTAATTTTCATAATAATTTTCAAATTAATATAATAAATTCATCTTAATTCTTACATTCAATAAAAACACAATTTCTAATAATTTACTATCCGAAAATTCTAAAATCAACGCTAAACTCAATATTTTCCATAATCCTCATCCAAATAATTTCTATAATAATTTAAAATAATTTAAAATAATTTATCTTAATTTATCCATTCAAAATAAATACAGTTATTAAATTTTTAACTATCTAAATTCTTCAATACCAATATAAATATTCAACCATTTTTACAAATTTATCTCCAAATAATTTATAAATAATTTTAGAATAAATTTAAACCTACTAACTCAATTTGTAGAAAATCTATGTGTGTCCCATATTTTTCAGTCCCAGTTTTGATCTCTGATCGGGGCAAAATTAGTGTCATCGGAAAGCTCATGAAGAGAGGAGTTCAACAAAATTAGAGTCATCGGAATTGGCAGCCAGAATTGATTGGAATCCACCATTGAAAGTCCAGTGATTTTATTTTTCGATCTTCTTTTCCGGCGAATTTCAGGTGGCAAGATGGATATCAAAAGAAAGATAGGATCAAGACAAAATCATAGGAATAAAAATTATTCAATTTGGAATTCAAATGAGAGAGTTATGACTATTTGATTTTTTTGATCAACATGGTCATGGAAACTACTATGAATAGAAATAACTCCCTTACCTAGTGGTTGGAATTAAGTAAAATTGGTGCCTATAAACTCTCCTCCTAGCAGGCTACACGGTGGTATGGGAGGTGTCGACTACCTGCCTCCGACTTGGCCGGAATCGGTGCCGAAAGTCGGTCATTTCTTTCTCCTCTCCCCCTTCTTCTTCTTCCCTTCCTCTGTTTCTCCTCACTGCAGGCAGCCAATCCGAGGCTGCCACATGGCAATCTCTGATGTAGCCTCGGATTGGCCCTAATATATATTTTTTTTTAAATTTATAGAAAATTTATTTTAAATCCAAAAATTATAAATAAATAGTCAATAAATTTCTTGTAAAATGTATTTCATTTTAACATACTGCAACTTGAAAAATAATATTTTTTTAATTTAATATAAATTACTTAAATATAAATTTAATTTTCAAAATTTTTTAAAATAACAATAATAATAATTAAAATAATTTATTTAACTAAATAACTGAGTATAAAATTAAATTATTAAATAACACATAATAATATGACACTAATTAAAAATTAAAATTAATTTTTTTTTGAAAAATATATTTCCTTTTTTTTTTTTTACTTTCAAATATTTATTTCTTTAAAATATAATAAATTTCAAAAATTCTTTTATATTCATAACTTTAATTAAATATTCAATAAAATAATTATTATTTATAAATATAATATATTTTTATAAAAAAATATAAATATTACAGCAACAGTCTTGTCCTTTGGATATGCGTCCAATATTGGATTGGGACTCTCATTTACAAAGCTCATTTCAGGTATATATATATAATTCTGAGTAATTAATTAATTAATTATAATAAGATTTGTCACTTGAAAAATTAGTTATTCTTCAATAACTACCTTTTAGCAGTTATCTAAAAGAGAATCCGTAGGTCGGATTCTCATTATGGACGAATATGCAATAACTTGTTTTGTCCAATGACTCTTTAATTATCCATTAATTAGCCATAATTTTCTTTTTCTTTCAAAAAAAAAAAGCAAAATAACGTATATATATTTTTAATTAGGGTTAATTATATTAACACCTCTGTATTTTTTTCATATTATACTAATACGCTCCTCTGTTTTCAAAATTATATTAAAACACCTCTACATTTTACTTCCGTTAAAATTTGAAATTCTTCCATCTAAAAATCTGTTAGTTTACTGTAAAAAATCCAAAAACTCTTCATTTTCATTTTAATTTTCTATCCATGCCACTCTACTCCTTTCGATTTCAAAACTGAAAAATTAGATTAAAAAAAAAAAAAAATTCCCTTTTGTCCACAAAAATATCAATCATGACATTAACCACATGAAATTATCAAAAAATTGAAAATCAAAAAATGAGAAAACACAATTCTCAAAGAGAAAACCCTGATTTTATATCACATTCTTCAGAGAAAAGAACTGTCCTTCCCTGACCTACTTTGAGTCTCACTAACGTAGGGAAACTAGCAAGGAGCGTCACGCCTATCACTGCTAACGAGCTACCTCTCCGATTGATGGGGAAGGCAAACAAAGTGTGAATTTCGTGTTGTCAGAATCTCCATCTAGCCTTTAATCTCCTTTGATTCCGAAGACAGATAGCTAGATCATATGGGATTGGATCGGCACGAGAAGGAAAAGTAGAATGAGGAGGGAGTTATACAACTTGGGCATCCTCAATTGAAGCTCTTTCCGAAGGAGTTTAAACATGTTCGATTTTCAAAGATTGATTTTGAACAGTCAGAGATGACTTCTGTTAATAGGTCATCTCCAATATCCATCGAACTAAAAGCCGCCACATCACCTTTACCCACCTCACACGACAAAACAGCCACCACATCAACAAACTGAAGCCAAAGCCGTATATTCATGATCCAAAATAGAACAAACTCCATAAATATAAGCAAATGATTTCACAATTATCACACGTTCCTCTTCAGTCACCTCAATTTTTTTTTTAAAACAAATAACTATTATTTCTATTGATAAAAAATTTGAGAAAAACAATCAACACCATGAGCAACTAGCTTGAATTCCAACCAATCTCGATTCCGCAAATCCAACCAATCTCAATTCAGCAAATCCAATAATAAAACCCAAAGTCCCATAGAAACTTTTTTAGAAATCCAACCATAAAATCAGATCATCGTTGCTCGTGGAGTGCCTCGCTTGTCTTTACTCTTGAGGCGATGGTGATGGAGGCTGTTGAACGAGGAATGGACGGCAGTGGCGGCGAAGTTTTCTGGAGGAGGAATGGAAGGCAGTGGCTGCGAAGTCTTCTGGAGGAGGGATGGACGGCAACCCTATATGTGCGGACGATGACAATCGAACGGTTGTTGCCACCTCAAGTAGCTTCCACGAGCAGAAAGGAGCAGCAGAGACCATGGATCGAGGCTTGTCTCCGACCCTTTCTTTCATGGAGAAGTAAATGAAAGATGGTGGAGTTTGGCGAATGAAGAGAACACAGGACAGTACTTGTGATTTATAATAGGGGTATTTTGGTCATGTTGGTGGAGTGAGGAGGAGATAGTGACGGTGAAGGAGGAAAGAGAGAGGAAAAAGAAAGAAGAAAGAAGATTAAAATGAGGTAGGTAAATAAGGGATGTTTTTGGTATTTAAATAAATATTTTAATTAAAAAGTTGACTTTGAGGTTTTGATTAACGGAAAAATGAAAAAAATTGAACGGAATGATTTAATTATTTAACAGAAATAAAATACAAATATATTTTAATATAATTTTAAAAATAAAGGAACGTATTAGTATAATATAGAAAAATACAGATGTGTCAATATAATTAATTCTTTTATCTTGTTATTCATTTTGTTTTATACATTAAAAAAAAAATTGTATCTTAAAAAAATAATTTTTTTTTGGTTTTATTTTCTCTTTAACATCAAAGAAAGGTGCCTAATAATAAGCCTAGTTTTTTTTTTTTTTTTTTTTGAGTAGTTCATTTAATCTAGACAGTGATAAAGAAGGACATTTCTAAAGAAAAGAGCAAGATTCAAAAATCATAAAGTCGATATATATATTATTTACTTCTTCTTTATCGAATTTGTTTATGCTTAATGCGGAATCCAACTCTATTAGTACCCATTAATTAATTTTTTATAATATAAAGTTTGAAGCTTCTTTGGTACTTTGTAAGTTGTAACTAAATAAATAGCCACTTTTTTTTTTTTTTTTTTCAGCATAGAAACCTCTACCACTGATCAAGTCAAAAAGTTATTTTGGCCTTTCATGGACTGGGAGAGAACTCACTCTATACACAGTCCAAGGGATTTTTTTTTTGTCAAAAAAAAAAATAATAAATCAATCAAGTTGTGAATTGATTAACTGTATCTATATTTATTTTTGTGATATATAATAGTGGGAGCTAAAAAGATTAAATTAAATAAATCGAATTAAATTGAAATTGTTGATTTTAGAAATAATTTAGTTTGATTTGAAAAATAAAGCAAATTAAAAATATGATTTGATTTGCAATTTGTATATTTTTTTCGATTTCAAATATATATATATATATGATTTTATTTTATATACAATCATATTTTTTAACCTAATATTAATTTAAAATTTTAAAAAATTGATCATTTATAAAATTAACTATAAATAAATAAAAAAAATTGAGAAAAATATAAATTTTGAAAGTATTAATTAATGAAATAGATAAATTTTAAGTTGTATTAAATTATTTTTGAAATTTTTTATCATCGATATTTTATTAATTTTTTTTTAAATTTATAACAAAATAATAACGAGTTATATAAAAATATTTTTAATTTGAAACATATAATTAGAAGACGATTAAATCAAATCAAATTTAAACCAATAATTTGATTATAATAATAATTTAATTTGATTTAAAAAAATTTCAAATCGAAAAAATTAATTTAATTTAATAATAATTATTTAAACCAACCAAACCTAATTGATACCATCCTTAATGATATATTATCACATTTTTATATAAAAAATTAATAATGTCTATAATCTTTTATACATTTAGCCCGAGTACAACTCCAACTCGACATCAAAAGTAAAATTAATTTATATAAATTATAGAAATAAGCATATCACGAATAAACTTTATAGATATGTCTCAAAGAAGAATATATATTATTTTTATTGGATTTGTAATGATGATTTATTTGACTAAATGTTGGTTAAAAGTGCCAAATCTTCAAGCTCTATCATTATATCATATGATTTATTGTTTACAGGTCAAGGAAATTTTTTTATTATCTACAAAGGATGCACACCCTTTAGCAGAGATATTAAATATTTGGCCACTGGTACTTTATATTAATTTAAATGCAATTTGATAACTGTTTGAGATGCTAATCATAGATAATTTTCGTTATGAAATGAATTATACATTGATTAACAGTATTTAAAATATATAATTTTTTAAATTAAAAATATCTGATTGGATTAACTTAAAAAAAAATTAATAAAATTCATATGTCAAAATCAATCATTTTGATGGAATAATTTGTGACTTGGCATAAAAAAGATATGTATATCTTCAATTTAATTCAAACTCACGATTATAAATATTTTATTTTACCAATAAAAATAAGTTTTTTATTTTTCATTTATCTCAAATTATATATACTTTAATTTTTTTTTTAAATCATTGAATATCTGATAATTATATTAAATTTTGATTAATTCAAATTTAAATCAAATGAAATTCAATGAGAATAAAGTTATTTTAATTTTTTTTTATTCATAATATTTAAATTTAAAAATTTATTTGAACGACTGAAGTTTTGATCATTGAATCAAGTTATGTTGGTTATAATAATCAATTTTCTTTTTAAAAGAGCTGTTAATTTATTAGTTTCCTAATTTAGCTTTATTTAATGTACATCTTTTTTATTTCATTAATCAATTGTTTGTATTACTAATGGAAAGATATATTAGAAAATGTTAAGTAAAATTTATTGATTTAATTATAATAATTATATTTTCCTAATATATGTAAAACTGAAAGTAGAATTATTTTTACGAACCAGAAAAAGTATATTTTTAAAAACTTTATAAGAGAGAGAGAATTAAAGAGGGCGGCTACAGTTGGAGGGTTCTACACAATTTGATGAATTATATTATATTAAAAAGCTGCAGTATAATTACTGCTAAAATAATCTTAATTAAATCATATGAAAATATAATTAATTAAAAATTTTTATTCACTTCAAATACTTAGACTTATTTTATATATTAAATTAATGAGTAATAAAATATTTTTATTAGTATGATTTTTTTTTATTTATTATTTAATAAAAAGACATTTTTCATACGTTCATATTTTATTAAATTAGAGTATAAATCTAGTTTAAAAAAAAAATCTTAATTAATTAGCAACCTCGAATGAGCATATGATTAGGTGCAGTGGTTCATATTGGTCCACCTCATGAGCAGCATAAATGCAAAAATTGACAGGGCAATCTCTCAAAGAAGGTCACAGCAGAACATTTGTTGTATTTGTTGTACATGGACATTATTTTATAAATTTCAGTGGTTAACTTAACTTGTTCCAAATCCCACTTGATTATAAAACTGTCATAATCATTCAATCCGACGTTCAAAGTTGAATATTTGTTCTCAAGCAGCGGTGGGGGACAAGGGTCACAAAATATATATTCTGAATTTAAAGAATGTGAATATTGATAATCAAGCTAATTCAGATAAAAAAAAAAATTTAAGTTATTTAATTAGAGATTTCAAATCGCAATCTAAATTAATAGAAACAATTCATATATTGTTTGGGAGTAAAAAAAGAATGTGAAAATTGCCATTAGCTAGTAGCCCAACGGTCAGTAGTGCAGGTATATAATGCAAGTATAGACAAGACTTGCTGAATGTTTACATGAGGTATGTGGCAAAATCTAAACTCAGAGATTGGAATAAAAAAAAAAAAGAGAATAGAACAAAAATATAAAATAGAACTAAATATGTCTCTCTCTCTCTCTCTCTCTTCTCTTTCTTTTCATCATCTATCTTACCCACACCCACACATACACACCAACCCACGAACAATAATTTAATTAAAAAAAATAAATAAATAGAGAAGGCAAAAATCTGAGGACCACCAAATGATGATGGATGAATATATAAGAGATCGATTACGTACAGAGAGATAATCATAGGATATTATATATAAACCTCTATATTGTCCTCATTTTCACTACAAAGAGCAGTGTGATGGATGAAGAATTCCAACAACAAATGTGCCATTCTGGAGATGGAAAGGGAGAGTTAGACGACGATGGAAAACCCAGAAGAACTGGTATTTAATTATATTTTTTTTTTTTTGTATATACTCTCTCTATAATAATCAAATTCATGTGAATTGCTAAGCAACAATAAACGTCATTTTTTTTAAATATTCCCTTTGTTGTTCCAAAAATTTAATTTAATTATTATTTATTATACAAAACAAAGGAGAGAAAATAGAGGTAGAAGAATTTAGCATTTTTTGAAATTAATAATTAAATATATATGTGCAAAACCCTCTTATATTATTTAATTTAAATTTAAATCATATCTATATATTGAAAATTTAACATGTTTAAAAGAGGTGACGTTGGATGTGCGATGCCCCACAGTGACTATAAGAAGAAAAAAATTGGCTTACAAAGTGAAGTTGATTCAATAAAATTAGGATATATTTGAATTCATAATTATTTGAAATGATTAAATATTTAAATTCTTTTTAATAAATTTAATTCTGACAAGAGTTTGAATACTATAATACTTGAATTTTTCATTACAATCATATTAAATAAATATTCAATATATTATGGTGAATTAAAGGTCAATATTATAATATATTTTTTAGTGGTTAGCCATAAAATTCTTATTTATATTAAGTATATAAATTTATTTTATATATTAAATTAATAAATTATGAGATATTTTAATTAATATAATTTTTTTATCTATTTTTTACCATGAAAAAAATACTAATATCTTTTTTGTTTTATAAATTTTTATCTCATTAAATTAATATATACACTTAATATAAATAAGAATTTTCCCAAATTCAAGCCTATAATTTCTTTTCTTTCTTTAAAGTTCAAAGTTATAAATAGGAGCCAAAGAACAAGTTAATTGTAATATTTCAAATATATATATATATATATATATATATATATATGCGATTTCCTTTTAAAACCTAAAAAAAAAATCCAAATTCATAAAAAATTGAATTATGTATATATATTTGGCTCTGACTGGATTTAAACTAGTAATTTCACATTTTAAAATAAAATTTTAATATAATTAAATCTTTAGTTTTGTGGTGTACTTAAACCGTTCTTAAAACGGAAACATTTTAAATTTAAATTTTAGTTGAAGTAAATTACCAAAAAAATAATATCACTAACTAATTAAATGCTCATTGATTGAATTATATACAGATTAAATGACTATAGAATATTTGTATATTTTTTATATAAGAAAATTAGTGGTACTATGATCTGGTATATATGAAATGATATGCAGGGACTATGTGGACTGCAAGTGCACATATAATAACAGCAATAATAGGGTCAGGAGTGCTATCACTTACCTGGGGTATGGCACAACTTGGTTGGATAGTTGGTGTAGGCACCCTCTTGTCTTTCTCCTTCATTACCTATTACACTTCAGGTCTTCTAGCAGATTGTTACAGATATCCTCATCCAACCAATGGCAAGAGAAATTACACTTACAGAGACACTGTTAATGCCTATTTAGGTAACTCCAGACTTTACACCATATGTATTTCTATTCGCGAATATCATTTTTTTTTTTAGTTCCGATCAGAAATTCAAATTTATAATTTTATAATTTTATAATTTTAATAATGATTTTAGTATCGCACACTTAGAAATAGTTATGATAAGTGCATATACAACCTAACTAATATTCGATTTTTCCCAATTAATACTCAAAAAGAAAATGATTTTATCAATAAAAAATTATTTCAGTTCACTTATATACTTGTATATATATATATATATATATATATGGTTATAAAATAATTTTGATAATACTCAGGTGAAAAAATGCACAAAGTTTGTGGACTTTTTCAGTGTGTCTTCCTAAGTGGATCCACAATTGGCTACACAATTACAGCAGCTTTAAGCATGGTGTAAGATAATTTTTATTTAATTACATTTTAATTTTAGTTAGAAAGTAGTCATGTAATTATACTATTAGGATTAATGTTTTTCTTTTTTAAAAAAAAAAAAAAAATTTAGGGCTATAAGAGAATCAAATTGTTTCCACAAGGAAGGTCATGGAGCTTTTTGCAAGTTTTCTAGTAACTGGTACATACTTGGATTGGGGATTACTGAAATTTTTGTGTCTCAAATCCCAAATTTTCACAAGCTCTCTTGGCTTTCCATTATTGCTGCTACTATGTCTTTTGCTTATGCATCAATTGGGCTTGGACTAGCATTTTCTAAGGTCATTTCAGGTATATATCATGTTCTTTTATTATATTTTCATTAGCTTGTGACTAATAATTACACTTGTTTGTAGGTCATGAATTATGATTTATAAGAAAATTAAGGATCAAAGTTCGTTAAATATTTATAAAATGTGCTATCATTTTTGATAAATTCACACTCAATAACATAAAAGGTTGTTTATTTTATTTTTTATTTTTTTAGAGGAAGGTTAAGATTTGATAATTATTTGATTTATTTCTCTTTTAAGAGTATTTTAGGTGAAAAAAATGGATTTTTATAAAAATATCTAAAAAATTTATTTTTATTATTGTAAAAATACTATATATTTAAAAATACGATATATATTAAAAATATATCAAATATATATTAAATATATATCAAACATATATCAAAATATATACCAAAAAATGGTAAAAAAATAAAAAAAAAATTATATATTTATGTAATTTTTCCAAAAAAAAAAAAAAACATATTGTGCAACAACTCCCTCCCATTCGGCATTAGCAAGGTCACAAGATTCTTTGAATTGGACCTCAATTCACTAATCAACTCTTTAGTAGTACCGTAGCCTAAGGCCCAAGTTTTGTTGCACATGCTATTATTTGTAGACATAAACGCAAATATTACTAAAAGTTGAGGGAAGCCCAAGGGCACAAGAATAAGATTAGGGATGGGCATAAATTAGGTATGAGACAAGTTTTGATATATTCATACCTTACTTGATTTATAGTTTGACGAAAACAATCGTGAATATCTATTTATTTTTTAAGAGTAGAAAATTACATATTTTTATAAAAAATAATATATATTATATAAATATATGTATAAAATGAATCATGTATATTTTACTTGAAATATATATGTAAAAAATGAAATTTAAAAATATAATATATATTTATGTGTATTAAAATAATACATATAAAATATAAAATATAAAAATAAGTATACTAGACGGGTTCAATGCTGAGTTTGTTAATAAATGAGATGATTTTTATTTACTTTATTAGGATCAAATTTTATAGGGTATTTATCGAAACAGATCAAAATTATCATCTTTAAATAAGATCTTATCAATAACTAATTCTTTTTATATCAACCAATCATATTGATATTTTAAAATTTTATTAAGAATATGTTTATATTTTTTCAATAGAAAAAAATATTATTACAATTTAACTTAGTATTAAAATTTTTACATTGGAGGTCATAATAAATTTTTAAAATATCAATATGTAATTAGTTTGGTGTATAAAAATATTATCACTCCAAGAGTAATTAAAAATATTCCGTTTTACTTTCACATTTTATTCTCAGGTTGGATGGAATATAATCCATTTCAAAGCATACGAATGAACATAACAAATTTTTACTTCTTTTTTTCCCATGTGAAACAGGACAAGGAGAAAGAACAACTTTGACTGGAATTGAAGTTGGGTTGAATTTAACAACAGAGGATAAACTTTGGAGGATGTTTAGAGCCATTGGAGATATGGCTTTTGCCTGTGCGTATTCTCCAATTTTAATTGAAATCCAAGTAAGACAATCAAATTCATAAATATATAATTATCTCAGAATCCAATATTAGGGAAAATTATTAATTGTAATTTTCTTTTTCTTAAAAATAATCAGAACACATTGAAGTCATCACCACCAGAAAATAAAGTGATGAAGAAAGCAAATGCAGTTGCAGTGTTTATATCAACAAGTTTCTACATGATGTGTGGTTGCTTAGGGTATGCTGCTTTTGGGAACAATGCACCAGGCAATATGTTAACTGGGTTTGGATTTTATGAGCCTTTCTGGTTGATTGACTTAGCCAATCTCTGCATTGTGGTGCACCTTTTGGGAGCTTATCAGGTTCGTCAATTTGTCGGGTTTAATATAATTGGTCTTGTTTCCAATTATGCAGTTAACTAATTAACTACTCAGTGGTGGTAAATTTTGACCAAAACATTTTTTTTTAAGCATGGAGTGGAATCGAACTTGGAAAATTTTGACCAAGGCTTAATCCAATTAGTCAGTGAACGATCCAAATCAACATCTATACATATATCATACATTATTAATTTGAAATCATCTCATCTATTTTTTTAACTATAAATTAATATATTTAATTTTTTTTTATCATTCTTTAATTAATTGATCCATATATAATAAATTTGACCATTATTCTATTTATATTAATATTTAAAATTATATTATAAGATAATGTTTGAATTTAATAAATTAATAAAAATAATTTATGTAAATTAAAATATTTAAAAAAATATAAGTTGAATAAAAAAATTAAAATTTGGATAAAACACGAACTCACGACTAATTTATATAAATTTTGAAATGATCCATTCAAGTGATCCAAAATAAATTAAATTAAATTGATTCGAATTTGATTCTATTTAAATTAAAAAAAAAATTATTTTTCTTGAAAAAAAAATTTAGTATAAACCATTTGATCCAAACTCTCAAATTAATCTAAAGTTCTTTCTAACTTATTCAATTGGTGTTAGTTTCAAAATATTAATAAGCCATAAAAAGGACCATAACAGATTATCCAAAGGCCTCAAATTTAAAGCTTCTACATTTATTTTAAAGTTCTGAGAAATTATTCTCTTTTTTTTTCAAGTCATCATTATTTAGGATTTTAGTTGGTTCCCACTACTTTTCTTTAAAATGCAGATTGTATCTTCAAACTGTATATATAAAACTTGATAGGTACCAAATTGTTTTCATATTATTCTTTTCTATTATTATTGATAATATTTTAGCATAATGGTTGACTCCTTCTAACTCCTAATATTATTCTTTATTCTTTTGCCACAAATTGGTTGTGATTTGTGACAGGTACTATCCCAGCCAGTATTCAATATAGTTGAATCATGGGCTACCATGAAGTGGCCCAACTCTAAATTTGTAATAAGTGAATACCCATTAAGGATTGGCAAGAAACAACTCAATTTTAGCATAAACTTGTTAAGGTTAACTTGGAGAACAATATTTGTGGCAATATTAACTTTGCTTGCTATGGCTTTTCCATTCTTTAATGACATACTTGCACTTCTTGGAGCTCTTGCCTACTGGCCTATGACAGTCTACTTCCCAGTGGAGATGTATATTACCCAAAACAAGATTAAACGACAGAGCGTAAGGTGGTTAGGACTTGAGCTTTTGAACTTTGTTTGCTTCCTTATTACCATTGTTGTGGCATGCAGCGCCATTCAAGGTCTGAATCAGGGTCTCAAAACCTTCAAGTCCTTCAAGTTCTAAATGCAACTCAAAACATATCATATTCCATGATGTTTTATTTAAGCATAAGAAAAGGGATCAAATTTAGATTCAGGTATGTACTGACAGTACAAATTCTATCCTCATTACTTGCTAGTTTTATTAATAATTAAACTTGCAATAGCATGTTAATTAATTTATTAAGATTTTTTTCTAGCTACTTATGTATTCAATTTTTTTTTTCTTTCTTCAGCCTTGACTTAATGAACTGATTTTGCCACATTTTTTTAAGGAAAAAGTATTATTTTAATAGCATGTGTAATTTATGGATCTCATTGAATTTATTTTTTTTAGCATTACATCAATAATTATTTTTGTTTAAAATCTTTTTATTAGCGAAAAAAATTCGAATAAAATAAAATAAGCACGTAGATGTTATTTATTTTGTTTTGAAGAATATATTTTTTATTTATTAAAATTGTAAAAAAGACTTTTTGGACTTTTTAAATAAAAATATTAGAATTTTGTAAACAAAAGATATTTTTATTTTTCAAAATATTATAGATTTATTGTCATGGTAAAAGTATAAATTGAACACTTGAACACTAGTTTTTTTTTTTTTTGTGGTGCCAACTGCCAACACGTTTGTAAAATTGGAGCTGCGAACTGAAGATGACTGCTGCTTTGGTAATTGTTTTCTGCCTATAAAGAAACTAGTTTTTAGCAGACAAATTCCTCTTTCTGCGTTTTTTGGTGCTCGAAACTATTATATTTAGTGCAGGTATGGAAATCTTTCCAATATAATTTTCACTTTTAGTGTCATCTACCTGCTTCAGCTCATATATATAACGTCATTGCCACGCTCCTCAGCTCGCCATATTTGAAAAGCATCCGTTGGTTTCATACATCCCAATATTCCATCCTTCAATTCAAATTAAATCGTATTAATAAATTTTAAAATTTTTAAAAATTAAATTAAATTTATTTGTATAATTAATCAAATTAAATTGAATTAATATTTTTATAAAACTAATTGAACCAAACTGAATTGATATAATTCGGGGGTGTATTGAATCAAAAAACTTAATTATTTTTATATATTTTTTTAGTGAATAAATTTTGTAAAATTTTATAAATTTTTAATAATTTTTACAGAATTTATGATTTTATAAATGATTTTTATATATTTTTATTTTATAAATATAAATAAATTTTTATAGACTTTAATTGATTTGTAATAGCTATTTTGGTATTTACAAAAAATAAATATTTTTTAGTTGAGTTTATATTAATAATAAATTGTTACTTCTAATAATAATTTTTTTTATAAATAATATTATCAATGTAAAATTGATTGATTTTACATAAAGAAAAAATAAAAAAATCTTAACTTTTCATATTAAATATCTTATTAATTAATTAATATTTATTTTTAATATTTTTAAATATTAAAAATATATTAGTTTTCAAAAATTTATAAAAATAAAATAAATTAATGAGTATAGAGAGAGTTTTAACTTTATCTATATATGCTCTAGTTATATATATACTAATTCGTAAAAATATATTTTGCAATATTTTTAAAATCGGACTGGTTAAAAAATCGATAAATACAGAGGGTCAGATGTTAGAGATTCGATTGGGGTCGAACCGATTAAATCGAAGAAAAACAGATATATATATATATATATATATATATATATATATATATATATAATTTGACATTTTTTATTTTTGATAAAAATTAAAAAATTAAAAAAAAAAATTTTGATTGTTGAACTAGAAAATCTGCCCGATTCGATCGATTCACCTGTTTTTTAATCGATTTTTTGGAAATAAATTTTTAAGAACTGATCTATAATTCGATTCTTAATTTTTCCAATTCGATCAGCGGAACCTATTCGATTTTAACAACTATGGTATTTTGCACAACTTATTACTAAAAATATTTTTATATTAATTCCATACCTACGTAAAAATATATAAATATTATTCTATACAAAATGTACATTAATATAAAGTTATTATATATTTTATTATTATTATTATTTAGTCTCGCCTTCGATATTTTAATTTTTAATTTTATATACTAATATAAAAATTTAAATTATCAATTATAATATATTTAATAAAAGAAATAAAGAATTATGAAAAATATAATCAAAATAATTATATTATAATATATTAAAAGTATTATTTTTTTTAATATATATTTTAATTTTATTTTTTATCCATTATTTTTTTAATATATATTTTAATTTTATTTTTTATCCTTCATCTAATTTATTCAATTAAGATTATTAAATAAAAAATTAACAAAAATCTTAAATTCTAATATTAAATATCTTATTAATTACTAAATATTTATTTTTAATTATTTTTTAAATACTTGAAATTATGTAAAAAATTTAAAAAATTATAATAAAAAAATCAAATGATAAGCATGGAGAGAATGTCAAAATTTTCTTTATATTTCAACTTTAATATATAATAGTTAGTAAAACTCATATTTCATACAGTTTATTTTTAAAAAATAATTTTTTATTATTTGTTATACTTAAAAACGAATATATAAATATTATTTCAAAAATATGCAAATATAAATATAAAATTATTATACTTTTCATATAAATAATAATAATTTTTATAATTAATTTTTATGTTGGTCTCTTCATCAATATTTTTATTTATATATATGCTAATATAAAATTTTAAATTATTAATCATAATATTCAATAAAAAAAGGGAGTTACAAAATAATATAACAATGAAAACAAATAAAATATATTTAAAATATTATACAACCTATATATATTTTCAAAAGAATAATTTTGAAAAAATTAATTCATTATTTGCAGTAGTCCTTCAGTTTAATTTGGTTTGATTTAATTCGATTTGATTATTTATCTTGTCAGTATATAAAAAATAAAAGTTATTCAAAATTTTTCAAAATCTTGACAAGAAGTGGAAGATAATTTTTTGAAAAGATTTTATTAGTACTAACATATAAAAAGTCATCCAAAATTTTTAAAAGTCAATGACTTTTTGAATACCAATAAACTTTTAAAAACTTTATAAAAGTCTTAATTAAATACTTCTTGAATTATGCAAATCTTTTTTAGAGTATTTAAAAATTTTAATTGAATACCACCTTACTTTCATTGAGTTTTTAAAAATCTATATTTAATACATCCTAATTTTTTAAATTTATAAAAATTTTAAAATTCTATATTGAATATACTCATTACAGTCAATAATTTAATTAACTCAATATATATATATATATATATATATATATATATATAATTTTGTTAATTCTATTATTTTAAATTATTTAAACACAAATCAGATCGAATTAAATAAATTAAAATTTATAAAAAATAAATTGAATAGAATTAAATTCTTTTCAACATGACTCTCTTTATATATAATTCAATAAATGAATTATACATTAAAGATAATTTTTTTAATTAATATAAATTTTTTCTTTTCATCGATCAAACTGAAATATAAGATTTTCTTATTAACGGAGATTTTAAATATAAATCATATATATATTGAAAGAGGGAGAAAACAGAACACTTGAGATTTTTTTTTATATATAGAAGTGAATTGTTAGTAAATCATTGATGGAAATTCAATTAATTTCTTCACGTAAATTTTTTTCTTTTTTTTTAGTTTGCTGAGAGATTACAAATGAAAGAATTTATGTATATTTTTTATTTTTTTTTAAGAGAGTAAAGTTTTTTTAATATATATTTTTTTTATTTATAAAATTCGAACTCAAAATCTTATTTAAAAAAAACAAACTCATTAAGACTTGAACTAGCTTGTATTAGTGAGAAGTTATTTTTTATTTAATTTTAATAATTAATAACGAGAAGTTATCCAATTTTCACGAGTTAAATTTTTTAATATGAGTGAATCCGATTTAGATATTTAATATATATATATATATATATAATTTTTTTAAAAAATTTTACATGATTAGTTTATTTTTATAAAAATTACGATATTAATAATTAGTTATTGTTAAAAAGAGAATTTTTTTTTATAAAATATCATATTTAATTTTGATAAATCACAAATTTAATTATTAAAAAAAAGACTTAAATTCAAAACTTTTCTCAAAGTGTCAAAACATTTTACCACTCAAGTTACGTGTGGCTTGTATTTTCATTTTCATAATTTCTTCGTCTCACTACTCGTGTATTTATTTATTTTTCTCCAAATGAATGCTTTGTCTTTATTACTCATTTTCTATATGAGAACAAATTACTCCTAGCTAGCAAACCTTTTTGGACTCTAGTTGATTAACTATCAATTAGGTACTGACAAGGGCGT
>CANXYC011318005.1:0-10684 GCA_948193065.1 Aleurites moluccanus
AGTGCTATTCGATTATGAGCACTTCTGTTCTTGTAAGCCTAACCATATGATGATTCTTACCCATGTTCTTAGAATTGATATTTCCTTTGGATTAATATATATGTATATATATTTCTTTCATATTGCATGTTCATATCTTACTGAGTTGAAGGCTCCCTCCTCTTTTGTGTATTTCAAGTGATAGTGTAGTTCGTGAGAGAGCTAGTAGAGAAGATCAAGCTTCTTTATTTATTTCTCCAAGAAGCCTCCATTGTAATCATTTTGAAATATATTTATGTATATTCGTTGTATGGTATTATGGTATTGTATGTATTGGGAGTATAATCTAGAGCTTCGTAGTTGGTTATTGTGGATGATAATATTTTGATGTATGAATTGTTACTTTTTGGGTTACCCTTGTTCCTTAGCGATGTGGGATACATCTTTAGATCAGTAAGGAACAAGAGGAAATTATGAAATGATAAAAATAATGATATGAATTATGCTAATATGGATCATAGAAATGAATATTGAATGATATTTATATTTGATATGAATGTGTAATATAAATGAGATCCAGGATATGGGAGTTCTACGGGTTTATGGTGGCCTTAAGCCTACCCTTGCCCTAGGATCGTCACACCACTGGAGTTGGGGTGTGATAGATATGAGTAATAGTGAGTATGAGTCTTATAAGAGCAATTTGGCTATTATAGGGGAAAGTTCCCAGGTAAGAACAGCCGACAGCGAGTCGTGGGCTGGCTTGGATTTTTGGGGGTCAATTTTGAAAATTTTGATTGAGGTGAGTCTATATATATGATTGGTGCATTATTCATTCATAAGTCATGCATTTATGCATATGAAATGATATCCTTGCTTGAAAACCATTAATGATCCATTTTTGGGCAGATTTGCCAATTTGACCTAAAACAGAGCTACTGAAATGCCTATAATTGGCATAAACTTTGAATTGCTATAAAAGTTATTCTGAAAGGCTTTTTGACCTGAAACCAAGCCTAATTGTCTATTATATATATGTATTTCTTATTGGTACAAAGAAAATGCCATGTAAATATTGATTTCAAGGTAAACCAGAAAGTGCCTAAAAAATGAGAAACGAACCCATAATTTGGGAGCCAGTTACGACAGTGCAAATTGGGCCCCGGCGGGCAAAAATATGAAATTGAGCCAAACTCTTTCTTTGAGTCTTATAATGTTATATATCATCTCTTAAGTCATATTTGAGACTTATTTGATATGTTTATGCTATATGATACATCTGCATATAATATGTTATAACAGGACTACTTCGATGATATAGAAATAAACCATCAGCTGTGATCACAGATATATGTTATGACCTCTGCTAGGGAGGGGTAAATTCCCTATGCCATGGAGAGATGTGATTGGAAATGGGTAAATGGAGAGTTATATGATGGAAGAGAAATGACAACTCAGTTTGCTATATGATATGATATGATATGTTACAGGCTCCTATTATATTATATGCATTATGGTTCATGATATGTATTTCATCATGCTATTATCAGTATTCTTATTTACAGATCATTAATGGATAGATGTGACTTGTCATGAATAATATTGCATACTCAAATATATATATTGACTCACTGAGTATAATGTTATACTCACCCCTTCAGTGGTTATATGTTTTCAGGACCTCAGTGAGGCAGACATCCATTGGCTACATCATTTTCAGCCTTGGATTACAGATGTATGTACTTGAGGTCACGCCTGTGTATAGAGGTTCCTTGGTATATAATGTATAGAGGGTTTGGATTGACTAAAAATATAGTGTCAAAAATGATCAAATGGTAATCAGATATAACATGATTATGTATATGTTGTACATATATATGATATGAGAACTTTATATGATATGTATATGATATGAGAAATTGATATGATGTATATATGATAAGAGATATGAATGCAAATATATTGAAGTGCATATTGAGTTGTGACTGACCAATAGAGGTTAAAAGGGGATGTATGTTTTATAGGAAGTGTAATTTATATGTTTTATGGATAGCTTAAGTCAGAGTTATAAAGGAAACTCTGTCGGTTTTTCTGTATGCATATTATGATGATTTAAAAAAAAATTATCACCTAAAATGTATCACAGATTAAGTAATGATTGTAAAAGTTAAGTTAAAGTAAAAGCATGGGTTCTTCGAGGTACTAGTCGCATTGGCATTACCCTTACCCTAGGACAGTCATGGTCAAAAATTGGACCGTGACACAGAGGTAAATGATAAAATGAAATTTTCATGTTTTGAAAAATATTTAGAAGTGCTATGTATGACTGTTGAACTATAAAGTTAAGGGTATAAGGTTGAAAAATTATTGGGAGTGTAAAATAATTTTAGTGCAGGCTGTGTAATTTTCGAAAGACCCAGTTTTGGGTCTGGAATAGCATTAAAATTACAAAGGAAACTCAGGCAAAATTTATGTAAAATTTATAAGTAATAAATGGGATTTATGCATTGATTAATGAGTTAATATTGATTGAATAATTGATAAATGGATTGTTTATGGGTTCTACGGGTTTCCGGTGACCTTAAGTCTACCAGTGCCCTAGGATCGTCGCGGCCCAAAAGTGGGTCGTGACACATAAAATCAATAAGATGGGACATTATTGATTCATAAAGACTAGCACTTATGTATACTACTTGATTTGATCAAATCATCTGATCTCATAAAGATGCAGACATGGAAGCGAAATAGAAATAGAAATGAACATTCACGAACGCGAGCTATTTAGATACCTGTATCTTCACGGGCGTGACAACTATTCACGGCCATGAAAGATAAGTCCAAGATTTTAAAAAGATATAGAATGATTCTTCATGGGCGTGACAATGTGTCACGAGTATTAAATGGATTAACGGGCGTGAAAGGCAGGATTAAGGAAATTTTTCAAAAATAAAGGAAAATTGAGCTTTTGATTTTATGTTTTCATTTGCTCATCAATATAATTCATATTTTTGGCAAGAAAATTCATGTAAACTGAGGTTAAAGTGATGGGAATTTATAAAATTCTCTCACTTAGGTCTCAATTTGTCATAGAAACATATAAATTATTATAATTACTTATAAATCATGCAATATCATCACAAATCATTATGATCAATTATATCTAATTAAGAGCAAGCCAAAAGTTATACCTGAGAGGTATCAATCATACATAATTCTCTTCTAATAAAATAGAATGCTTCTTTATTCAAGGGTTTTGTGAATATATCAGCAAGCTGCTTCTTAGTATCCCCATATTCAAAATTAATATGACATTTGCTAACATGATCCCTAAGAAACTGATGTCTTATATCTATATGCTTAGTACATGAGTGATGAATTGGATTTTTTTAAAGATTTATGGCACTAGTGTTATTACATTTTATGGGAATGCAATTAAATGAATGTCTAAAATATTCTAGTTGAGTTCTCATCCATAGAAGTTGAGTGCAACAACTTGCGGCTACTACATACTCTGCTTCTGTTGTTAATTGTGCAACTGAATTTTACTTTTTAGAAAACTATAATACTAACATATTTCCTAAAAATTGACAAGTGCCACTTGTGCTTTTTGTATCTATTCTATAACCATCATAATCTACATTGGAGTATCCATATAGATCAAATGAGGATCCTTTTAGATACCACAAACCTAAATTTGGTGTATCCATAAGGTATCCCATAATTCTTTTTACTCCAGCTATATGTAATTCCTTAAGATTAGATTGAAAACGTGCACACATGCAAACACTAAATAATATGTTGGGTCTTAAATAATGTAATGATCCTATCATGCTTCTATAAAGTTTAGAATCAACACTTTTACCTTTATCATCAATCTCAATCTTAATTGAGGTACTCATAGGAGTAGGTTGAGGTTTGGTTTTGTCCATGCCAAATCTTTTTAGTAACTCCTTGGTGTACTTAGATTGATTGATTAATGTCCCATGCTCTAGTTGGCTTGATTTGTAATCCCAAGAAGAAGTTAAGTTCTCCTATCATGCTCATTTCGAATTCACTTTGCATTGACTTAATTCTTGCAAAGTTTTTCATTAGTAGCACCAAAGATGATATCATCAACATATATTTGAACAATTAAAATGTCTTGCTTCTCATGCTTAATAAAAAAAGGTTGTATCAACTTTTCCCTTAGAAAAACTATTTTCAAGGAGAAAATTGCTCAACCTCTCATACCAAGCTCTTAGAGCTTGTTTTAAACTATATAAAGCTTTAGATAATTTAATAACATGGTTTGAACATTTTTCATACTCAAAACTGGGAGGTTGTTCAACATACACTTCCTTTTGAATAAAACCATTTAAAAATGCACTTTTAACATCCATTTGAAATTTAAAATTTTTGTAGCATGCATAAGCAAGTAGCATTCTAATTGCTTCTAATCTGGCTATGGGAGCATAAGTTTTATTGAAGTCAATACCTTCCTCTTGAGAGTATCCTTGAGCAACTAAACTTGCCTTATTTTTTACCACTATTCTGGATTCATCTAATTTGTTGTGAAATACCCATTTTGTACTAATTACAGGATGATCTTGAGGTCTAGGAACTAATGTCCAAACCTTGCTTCTTTTTAATTGATTTAGCTTTTCTTGCATGGCAATTATCCATTAATCATCTTCAAGTGCATCCTTGATGTTCTTTGGCTGAACTTGTGAGAGAAATGCAACATACTCACAAGTGTTGTGGACTTTTGATCTTGTCCTCACTCCTTGAAGTGGATCACTAAAAATTTGAGTGTCCTTAACTTCATTTCTCACTCTTGGATGATGTGGTTCTTTGTATTGATGTGTGGACTCAATTAAGTCAATTTCTTCATTTTCTTTAGAGTCGTTGCCAAAATCCATGCTATGCTCATCATGTTTCTCTAAGGATAAGTCTTTCATCATTTCTTCTATGCTTTTATCTTCTTTATTCCTATCAACATCCTTAGAAGGAAACTCATCAAATATAACATGTACAAATTCTTCAACTAAAAGAGTTCTTTTGTTGAAGACCCGATAGGCTTTTAAATGTATGGAATATCCAAGAAATATAGCTTTATCTGATTTGGCATCAAATTTTTCTAAGTTATCTTTTCCATTATTCAGAACAAAGCATTTATACCTAAATGAATGAAAATATACAACATTAGGTTTTCTTCCTTTCCACAACTCATATAAGGTCTTTTTAAGGATTGGCCTAATCATTACTCTATTTGAAATGTAGCAAGAAGTGCTAATAGCTTCAACTCAAAAGTATTTAGGCAAGTTGTTTTCACAAAGCATTGTTCTTGCCATTTCAACTAAAGATCTATTCTTCCTTTCAATAACACCATTTTGTTGAGGAGTCCTAAGAGCTGAAAAGTTATGAGATATGTCATGCTCCTTAAAATAATGTTCAAAATCTGAATTTTCAAACTTTAATCCATAATCACTCCAAATACTAGAAATAGCATATCCTTTTTTAGTTTGTAAAGATTTTAAAAGAGGTATTAAAGCATGAAATGCATCATGTTTATGAGCAAGAAAAATCATCCAAGTGAATCTATAATAGTCATCAATACAAATAAGACAATAATGCTTTCCACCAAGGCTTGCAGTTCTAGTTAGACCAAAAAGATCAATATGCAAAAGTTGTAAAGATCTAGAAGTTGAAACAACATTGTTTATTTTAAAAGAACTTCTAGAGTGTTTGCCTTTAGCACATGCATCGCAAAAACTTTCCCTTTTGAAAATTAACTTTGGTAAACCTTTGACTAAATCCTTTTTAGAAAGTTTTGAAATTACATCCATACTAGCATGTCCAAGTTTTCTATGCCATAAGGATGTATCCTCATTTTTAGATGCAAATAAACAAAGATTTACTTGAGATGCATTATTTAGGTCCACATAGTATACATTCCCTTAGCGATAACCCATGGAAGCTATCTTATTTGTTTTGATGTCTACTACTTTACATGCAAGAGATTCAAAAATCACTTTATATCCTCTATCATATAATTAACTAATACTAAGAAGATTATGTTTCAAATTGTCAACAAATTAAACTTTGGATAGAGATACATCACCATTGCCAATTGAGCCGATACTGATGATTTTGCCTTTGGAGTTGTCACCAAAACTGACATTTCGACTCTTGGAGATAAGTTCTTTGAACTTTGATTTGTCTTCGAACATGTGTCTTGAGTAACCATTATCCATAATCCATTTGTCTTTCTTGACCTCTTGCACCTATAATACAATGTATGATTCATCCTTTCTTTGGCACCCAAGTTCCTTTGGGTCCATACATGTTAGCATATTTAACAATCCTTACATCCTTATCAATTTGGATTGATCCTTTTGGAATCCATACCTTCTTGATAGAGTAAGGTCTGCTATATTTAATAGGACATCTTTGTGTAGGGTTGCCAAAATATTTGTAATAAGTACACTTGACCATCCTTTTAGGATCTAACACTTTCTTTTCAAAAAAAAAGGTGTTTACTTGCTTGACTTTAAGATTAGTGTTGTATCCTAATTCAACCTTATCATAAAATGCTCTTTGTGAGTTAATGATGTTTTTAAGAGTTTTGCTCCTAAGTGTGAACTTGTTTAAAAGTTCATTAGAGTATTTCAATTCTCTCTTGATTTTCTCATTCTCAATTAAGAGTTTTGAAAAATCATTTTGAACAACTTTATTGCTTATCTCTTCAAGTTCAAGTTTCAATTTATACAAGTTTTTCTTCAAAATTTTGTTTTCTTTTGAAATTAGAAAAAAATCTTCCATAATTTCATCAAAAGCAATTTTTAACTCTTTAAAAGTAAAAGATTCAGGCCTTACATCAAGCGCTCTTCATTTTCCATAGCCATTAAATACAAGTTAACCTTTTCTTCTTCTTCTTCTTCGATTGACTCTTCATCACTTGATGTATTACTTTCACTCCAAGGTGCATATGCTTTGTTTTTTTTTCTTAAATTACATTAACCTATTTTCCATTTTCTTTTTATTCTTGAGGTTTGGACAATCGGTTTTAATGTGCCCTAGTTTTCTACATTCAAAGCAAATTATTTTTCCTTTGTTATCTTTTCCTTTCTTGATTCTTTCTTTGAAGATTCTCCTCTTGAATATATTCTTGGAAAGGAATTTTCCAAACTTTTTTTTATAGCATTGCAATGGCTTCATCTTCATCACTAGAAATGTCGTCATTCTTTTCTAGTGTTGTCTTTAAGGAAATTCCTTTCTCTTTCTTTGTTGGCTTCTCCTCTTCTTCTCTTAATGCTTCTCTATTTTGAAGTTTTAACTCAAAGGTCATAAGATTACCAGCCAAGTCTTCAAGTGTCAAAGAATTCACATTCTTTGATTCTTCAATTGCATCTACCTTGGAATCAAACCTTGTTAGTAGAGACCTCAAAAGCTTGCTAATCAATTCTTTTTTAGTGAAAGCTTTATCTAATCCCTTCAAGTCATTCATAATAGTTGTGAATCTCTTGTACATTTCAGCAATCTTCTCATCATTCTTCATTTTGAAGTTTTCAAATTCAGTGAGAAGCATGTTAACTTTTGTATCCTTGACTTGATTAGTCCCTTCGTAAGTGACTTTGAGCACATTCTAGATTTCTCTTGCTGTTTCATAAGCTGAAACTCTATTAAATTATGTAGCATCAAGTGCACAGAATAATAGATCCATGGCTTTGTCATTGTATGCCATGTTCTATTGGACTCTTAGGAGTAACTGAATCATCTCTCATTGGAATGAAAGGTCCATTTTCGATAGCCTCCTAAAGTTCATATCCTTTGGATCGAATATGGATTATCATCCTTATATTATATATATAGTTTACTCCTTTGAACAAAGGTGGTCTGGTGTTGCATTGTCCTTCCTCAAATGTTGTGTTGGCTACTATAGAAACAAGATCGTAAACTCTAAAAATCGTTTGATTTTATATATACTAGAGCACAAGCTTTGACACCAATTATGAATACTACTATGGCAATACTCTTAGAGGGTGATGAATAGGAATTTAAAATATTAGAAGATAATACACAACTAATATGTAATAGATATGTTAATTTTAAAAAACAAGTAATAATAAAAGATAAAGGTTAAGAGAACTCAGCCAATTTATAGTGGTTCAGAGCCAAATTCCTTCTCTTACGTCCACTTCTCTCAATATCAACTTGATATTGAGGTTCCACTAGAACTAGGTGTACCACCCAAATCAATTACAATAGGTTTTCAAGGATTTCACCCTATACACACTGATTAACAACTCAGATTTTTACTCTTAATAACAGAGATAGAGATTTTTAAGTCTCTCTAAACTTATTCAAAGTTATTTCAATGGTATACAATGAAGTATGAATAGCTAAGACAATCAAAAGCTAGTAAGAACCCTAAGAATAAGAAATAAGGCTTAAAGAGTTCAGAAAACAGAGTATGAATTAACAACAATTTGATTTCTCTTTAGATATATGCTTCTCTTCTAATTAGAACTTCAAATCTTCATGTATTTATAGCCTTCAATGAATGGTGATTAAATGTGACTGTTCTAGTTGCATTTAATGCAAGATTTGCCTCTAAATCTTTTTCCAACGTATATATTTAAAACATATCAGTTTTGACATTGACAAGCAACTACCGATTCATGGGCATTACACATAGTCATGATCATGAAACTGAATCTTCACGGACTTGAATCAAAATTCAAGGCCTTGAAATCTTCTGTGCCAATTTCAAATTTAAATCATCCTTGGGTGTGAACAACTATCACTAACGTGAAAATAATTCACGGGTGTGAATTATTTCATGAATTATTTTTCATGGTCTTGAAAACTCTTTCTGTGTCTTTGAGAAAAAATCATTCTTAAAATAATCATGGGCATGAATCAGGATCACTGGTGTGAAACTATTTCACAGTCATGAATAAAAGTTCATGGGCTTGAAGATCCTTTCTGAGTAAATTTCATATGTTGCCTTGATCTTATTCACGGGCGTTAATAATATTCACAAGCGTGAATCCCTATTTTTAAATAAAAACTTAAAACAAGTTAAATAATCATTTATATTGATTAACACTTTGTTTTTTATTTCAATTACATCATCAAAATTATTATAGAGACAACAATAGTCTTGTTAGTTGCATTATGTTATTTGGTATGACTATTGAGCTACAGAAGCAACATGAGGCCATGGATGCCAACACTATAATATTCCATCTAAGGGAACTATTTGGAGAACAGGCTAGAGTTGAGCGATATAAGATATCCAAGCAACTCTTTAGAACCAAGATGGTGGAAGGCTCATATGCAGCTGCAAATGCACTCAAAATGAATAGATTTATAGAAAGGTTAGCAGCATCTGGGATTTCTAATGGATCATGAGTTAAGAATTGACTTAATTCTATAGAGTTTGCCTGATAGTTATTCACAATTCGTGATGAACTATCAGATGAACAAGATCAATTCCACTATCCTTGAGTTGATTAATATGCTTAAGACAACTAAGTCATCTATTAAGAAAGAGAAGGTTGTGATGTTTGTCGAGTCTTCTAAATCTTCTCTTAAGAAGAAGAAGAATAAAAAGGCGAAGAAATCCTTAAAACCTAAAGGTGGAGTTTCTAAAGGTAAAGCACCCGCTGTAAGTAAGACTGTCAGCAAAGGGACTTGTTTTCACTATGAAAGGGATGGACATTGGAAGAGGAATTGCAAAGACTACTTGGAGTCCTTAAAGAAGAAGAAGGCATCGGATGCTTATGCTTCAGGTATTTTTGTAATTGATATTAATATTGTTTCTAACACAACTTGGGTATTGGATACCGGATGTGGTGCTCACTTATGTAATGATATGCAGGCACTAAAGAATAGTAGAAGGCTTGAAAAGAGCGAGATGGACCTACAAGTTGGGAATGGTGCAAATGATGTTGCATTAGTTGTAGGAACATTTCATTTATCTTTGCCTAGTGGTTTAATATTAGTACTTAATAATTGTTTTTATGTACCGATTTTAAATAAGAACATTATCTCTGTCTCAGCTTTAGACAGTGAGGGATATTATTTTATAATAAAAGAAGGTCATTGCACCATTTATTTAAATAATATTGCTTATGGTATATGTTTTATCTTTGATGGGATTTATATTTTGGAAATAGAAAGTCTCATCTACAATATCAATTCAAAAGGACCAAAATTAGATAACTTTAAACCATCTTATCTTTAGCATTATCGACTTGGCCATATAAACGAGAAGCGCATGACTAAGTTACACAAGTATGGTGACTTAGGGACATTTGATTATGAATCATATTGTAACACCTCAACCTAGACACTTATAGGGACCCTTAGGGGAAAATTTTTTCTTTCTTTATAATATGTTAATATGATATGTTTATGCATGAAATTTATATTTATGCATGTTATATGACCTAATTTTAGGCATAGAATTGGTAGAATTGGTTTAAAGTCAGTTAGGACTAAATCGGGAATTTTTGGAATTTTTGGTGAACGGGGGATCAAATGGTAATTTTTTAGTTTTTCGAGGTTTTATAAATTAAACAGTATATTTGAGTAAAGGAAAGAATAAAAGTGAATGTAAATGGTCTTATTTTATTTATTTGAGAATTAAATGGAAAAATAAACCCGGTTGAAGACAATTTCGAGTAAACAGCTCAATTGAGGTGTTTGAGGGGTTTCG
>CANXYC011318009.1:0-14861 GCA_948193065.1 Aleurites moluccanus
AATCCTCAAATGCTCCTGGTGTTCCTCCTCACTCCGGGAATAAATAAGAAAGTCATCAATAAAGACGATGACAAACTTATCCAAATAATACCTGAACATTCGGTTCATCAGATCCATGAAAGCCGCTGGAGCATTTGTCAACCTGAATGGCAATACTAGAAACTCATAGTGGCCATAACGAGTTCTAAAAGCAGTCTTGGATATATCTCCGCTATTGATCTTTAGCTGATGATACCCAGACCTCAGATCAATCTTAGAAAAATGGCTTGCACCCTGCAGTTGATCAAATAAGTCATCAATCCATGGCAACGGATACTTGTTCTTCACAGTGACTTTATTTAGCTGCCTATAATCAATACACATCTGTAAGGAGCCATCTTTCTTTCTCACAAACAAAACCGGTGCACCCCATGGGGAACTGCTAGGTCTAATGAACCCTCTATCCAATAACTCCTGTAACTGAATCTTCAGCTCCTTCAGCTCTACTGGAGCCATTCTGCAAGGTGGAATAGATATCGGGTCTGTGCTTGCATGCACCTCTATCTGAAACTCTATCTCCCTATCTGGGGGCAATCCTGGCAAATCATCAGGAAACACTTCAGGGAACTCCTGAACCACCGGTATCTGATCTAATCGTACAGGAGATCTCTGTACATCCACCATATGAGCCAGATAGGCCAAACAGCCTCTCCCTATCAATCTCCGAGCCTGGATAGCAGATATAAGGTTAACCCAGAACTCCCAGATCTCACCCTGAAATTCAAACTCTGGTTGCCCCTCAGGCTGGAATCTGATCCTCTTCCTATAACAATCTATCACCGCTCTATGCCTCTATAACCAATCCATCCCCAGTACAGCATCTAATTCAAGCACAGGTAATTCAACCAAATCAGTACGTAAAATATGGTCATCAATCTCAATCACACAATCTGGATTATAATAATCAACATCCACAGATTCTCCCATAGGAGTAGCAATAGACAATGGCAGATCTAATAATCTCCTCTCCTTATTCAATTTGGGTGCAAAATATGGAGACATAAAAGAATGAGTAGCACCCGAATCGAATAAGGCATCAACAACCTCATTCTGGATCAAGATAGTACCTATCACAACATTATCAGATCGCTGGGCATCCTGAGCATTGACTGCAAAAACTCTGCCCTGGCCCCTACCTGCTAAAGCCTGACTGCCACCGGGAGCCTGACCTCCCCTACCTCTGCCTCTAATAGCCTCTCTGCCCTGATTCGGGCTGGTCTGAGCTATGGGCTGAGATACTGTGACCGATGGCTGCTGATTAGCCCTCAATAGATAAGTGCTCATATAATGGCCGTGCTGGCCACATCTCAAGCATGCACCTGACCTCCTCCAACACTCTCCACTGTGCCTCCTATCACAATAAACACAAGCAGGAATGCTAGGCGTCTGTGACACTGACCTGGAAGAACTCTGAGAATAGCAGGCACTATCTGTACTGCTGGCTGTCCCCTACCCTGAACTCTCCTCCTTTGGCTACCACCTGAGGATCTCTGCTCAAATCTGGGTGCTGGCTCTATAGGTCTGGAGTGGGAGCTGCTCTCCCCCCTCCTACTCTGAAATCCTGGGCCACCCTTCCATTTTTGCTCTCTCTTAACTCTTTCTGTCTTATATTTCTCTTCCATCTGTGTGGCTTTATCTATCACCGTGTTCAGAGAAGTGAACTTTATAGCAATAAGGGCATTATGCAAGGCAGCATGCAAAACCCTTCTGAATTTGGCAATCAACTCGGCCTCAGAAAGTGTATGAGTCGTATACCTGCTCAACCGTATAAACTTATCAGCATAATCCTCTATAGATCTATCCCCCTGCTCCATCTGCTCAAATCTCACTAGATTACGGGTTCTAACACCCTCGGTAATAAATTCGTCAATCAGACCCTGACGAAACTCTACCCAGGTGGGTGGGTGCTCTCCATACAATATAGTCTCCAAGTGTCTAGAAAACCATATCCAGGCCTTGCCCTTAAGCAACAGGCCAACTAACTCAATAGATCTCAGCTCTGAATAAGGCAGTCTCCTAACTACCTTCTCTACCTCATCGAGAAAATCCATAGGATCTGTGCCTCTATCCCCTCGGAACTCCGGTAGGCTCAGCTTCAGAAAGCTAAACATGGAGACACCGCCCTCATCAATCACTCTTTTAGCTCCCTATGCAACCGGCTCCCTTTGAGCCCTAACTGGCTGTACTGGAGCCTGTGCCACTACCTCTGGCACTACTAGCGGCTGAACTACTGCAGGACCAGGCAGTGGCTGTACTTGCTATCTCTCTCTCCTCAACTCAGCCATCTCTCGCCTCAGCTCCATCATACCTCGCATCATCTCAACCTGTCAGGGGTCACCATCTCTCCCAGAATCCTCTGAAGTCCTCTGAGATCGAAACGGACCCTCAGATCTTCCAACCTCCCTCACTAGGGACTCGTTGGAGGCAACCTCAGCCTCTCTGGTATCACAGTCTCTACTACCTGACATTTCTGAAATCTGTCGAGAAAACGTAAACAGTCTTAGAATACAATAAAACGCAGAATATAGACACACAATAGACGACAAAGGAATCCTATGCTCCATGGTATTCTTAATTCTATCCCATTCTGTAACCAGTCCATATTCATTTGCTACCTAGATCTACATTCTGTAAACCTAGGGCTCTGATATCTATAAACCAATGCTCTAATAACCTAGGGCACTGATACCACCTCTGTCACGACCCGGTTTCCTAAGCCGCGACGATCCTAGGGCACGGGAGATGCCAATGACGACCGACACTCGTAGAACCCAATATCAGTCATATTAATCCTATCAATACAATATACATATATACAATCTCTGTTCATTCATTATCAATCACAACCTGTCATACATTCTCAATTAACTATATTCACAATACCCACAGGATTATATCAATCATAACATATATTTTCCATATCATAGTATCATCATTTGGATACATGCTCATTTCCTAGCTAACCCGTACATACCCATGGAGCAGCTAGATTATGAACACCAAAATATAATTATTATACAAAATAAGTATCTGGAAAATACATCCAATAATCTGTTGTAGAATCCTCAGAGAAATAAAAGTCTGGATTCTACAGCTCTAATCCTCTCCTGAAATGGGTAAACAATGAGCAGTGAGTATAGATGATACTCAGTGAATTCACATGCGTCGCAATAACAATTGGGTCAGTCAATAAGGATATCAATCGAATATAATCAAGAACTGAATAATATCAAGTTCATAAGGTATCATTAATAAGATACAACAATATCATATAATATGGTTTCATATGTGTGAAATGACCGATAGTGGGATGGACTGTAGGAAAAGAAATCATACAGTCTCCATATCAAATGCGTTGGACCATGTAGGTCCTAATCATCCATATAAGGGCAAATGTAAGCATAAGGCGGATCAGACCTTATGACTGGGACCAAAACCCTTCCCAGCTAGGGTATAAATATACAATGTGCACAAGGTCGACAGTATTTCCCCACTCCCCTATAGAATCAGAAGTTCTGTCACAATCACAACAAGGTCAATAACAAGGGATACCATTAACAACAATGGCATCCAGATTCAATCAATCAATCAATAAATCATTTCAGTTTTCCAATCAATTCAATATCCAATATCAATAATGGCCATGCCATATACAATATTCAATATCCAATCAAAATTCGAAATTAGAATAATTCGTAAGCAAAGCAAGGTTCGGTATTTTAGAACATTTGGTATCAATGAAATAAAGATATATAACAATATTCATTTATTCGATAAGAGAATAGGGTTACACATTCAAAGGAAATCAAAGGGTATTTCACAATAAAGGGTTCGGCCCATTTGGGGTTTTTCCAAATGGTGTCTAACAATCAATTTAATCAATTTGGTAATTCAAATGATACAAGTAAAACTCACCTTAACTTTCCTACAATTAATTGCTTAGCCAATCTCACCAATTTCCTCAAAATCCACAATTTGGCTACTTTGAGGACTTAATCTCCACAATCTACAATTTCACATTAAGTTGTTCATCAATTTCGTGTTCTTTTATACTCAATTAACTAATTCTATCATCTATTCAGGAATCCAATTACTAATTCATCAATTCAATATTCAAAGTTTCACATAAACCCTAGAGTTTAGGGATTTCCATTATTTAGAGTTAATCTAGCTAAAATAACTCTAAACCCATTCATTTTAACCTCAATAATATCTATTAAATCAATAAAAACCAACAAATAACTACTTACCTCAAAGGGTGATTCACGGTAGAAATTCCTTTTACTATTACTGGCGATATTTCCAGCCCCTCCTTACTGGCTATGGACTGAAAGAGGATGAACCCAAATAGTATATATGATTCTCTAAATTTTATCCAAAAAATTCAGTGGAGAAAATGTGAGAGTCGGTGAGGAAGATGTTGAACAGTGGTCGGGTTTTGGGAGAAGAAGGGACGAATGCAGTGATGACAAAAAGAAAGAAAAAATGACTTAACATTTTTAAGTATCAGCTACTACCTCTCTTAAATAGGCTACTGCCTATTTGTTAAAATCTCGTTACTGTGCACTAATGAATCCCGCCTTGCAAAAATTCAATTTGCTAGTCCAACTCGCTGCTTGCTGGCTCACCTGACCCAGCTCGCCATTGCCGGCTCGCACATGCCTCTTTGCTATTCCTAGCTCGCCAATGCCTCTTCGCATTGCCGGCTCACATATGCCGCTTCGCTATTCCCAGCTCGCCAATGCCTCTTCGCATTGCCGGCTCGCATATGCCTCTTTGCATATGCCCAGCTCGCCAATGCCTCTTCGCATTGCTGGCTCGCATATGCCTCTTCGCATATGCCGGTTCGCACTTACCTCTTCCCGTCTCCTCTTCACCTTTCCTCTTTGCTATTCCTCTTCGCATTTCCTCTTCGCCTTTCCTCTTCGCTATTCCTTTTTGCCTTTCCTCTTCGCATTTCCTCTTCACCTTTCCTCTTCGCCATTCCCTCTTCGCCATTCCCTCTTCGCATTTCCTCTTCGCCATTCCCTCTTCGCCATTCCTCTTCGCATATTCCTCTTCGCCAAGCTAGCTCGGCATTGTTGCTTCACTTGGCCAACTTGGTATTGCTGCCTCGCCTGGCCAGCTCACCAATGCTGGTTGGAACACTTATCCAGTTTTCACAGAATTTCGTTGAAGACTCAAATTCTCAATTTCTTTAACACTTAGCATTTTCTCACAAAATTTTCATACTCGTTTTCTATCATTATCATAAGTAATTAATAAGTAAATATTTATACTTATTTTAAGATTAATTAATTAAGCCAATAAACATAAATTTATACCAAAAATATACACGAAGATTGTTTAGAAAAATAATGGGTGTTACATCCAACTTCTAGTTTTTCATGACTGTTCATGACCATGAAAAATTTTTAAGGGCGTGAAAGTTATTTATGTTTAATTGCACAAAATTGGTGATTTCAGGCTTCACGAGTATGAAATATTTTCACGGGCATTTTTTAGCTCAGTGATACTTCAGAAGAATGCCCATAACTCATTCCACATTCTTGAGTTGGAAACTAGACTTCCTCATCTTTCCAACCATACCAATTTTATAATCTAATTCCATCTGTAAAAGTTTTAGAAATCGTTTGAACTTGACGATACAACAGAGCAATACTGCAGGTTTTTTAACTAAGCAACCCTTTGGTAGATCATTGATATCTTTTGCTGTAGATCTACGTTTGACTTGATTCTTATTGCATTAGAAAGATAACTTCTTGCTTTTTCCATCCATATATTGCTCATCATCTAAATCTACACAAAGTATATTGTTTGATTGAACTTGTTGATTTATTTAATGTATTAAACCTATATTTTGGCAATGGTTATGATTTCTCATACCTTAATCAATTTAAACAAATTTATTAGTATAATTAACACGTTAATATATTTTATTATCATTTGTTATCATTAAAATTAATATCAAACACAATCTGATTCAATAATAATAATAATAATAATAATAATAATAATAATAGTTTTTTTATATAAAATATATAGTTTTACATTTGTATATTTTTTTGTTGAAAATGATATTTATGTATTCTATTTTTTATGATATATATTATTAAAAAATAATCAAATTATCGAATCGAAATATTCTTTGAATTTATTTGATTTGATTCACAAATAAATTCGATTCAATTTTTAAATTTTTAAATTTTATTAATTTGAATCTTTTAAAAATTAATTTTATTTAAATTGATTCAAACCAAATATGCTTAACTAACATGGCAGAAATAACTAGGAAAAAGAATAATTAATGTCAAATTAATTGAAAGTACACGAAGAGTTGAAGAATTGCAGCTGTAGTTTTGATTCATTGGCTTTGAATGAGGTAATTATTATTATTGCTGTTATGCACTAAAAAAGAATAGACATGGCCTGTAAATAATTTTAAATGTTTAATTTTGTTAAATTCACTACATAGTCTGATTCAAATGGTTAATTTATTATTTATTATTTAATTAAATTTAATTAATTAATTTAATAAACTGATTCATATTTAATAATAAGTCATAAATTAACTAGAAGTTCTATAGAATTTTTCACATGTATAAAAACGAAGAATTAAAAAGGATTTTATCATACTCATGGGCAAGTACACCTTTGAGGAGGAACGTGGAGGAAGTATAGAAAGAGAAATTAATGGCTTCAGGCGCCAAACTCACCAAAAGACAATAAAAGAAAAAGAATTCTACAAAGACAGCTTAACAAAATTAACCAATCAATCTAACACATTAAAATAAATCAATCAAATTAAATCAAACCTTCAGCTAGTAAATTCAATCTACAAACAACATTTCTCTCACAAACAATCAATTTCTCTCAAAACAATCAATAATTTCTCTTACAAACAGTCAATTTTAAAAGCGATATTTTTCATACAAACATTTTATTATAATTTTTAAAGTTCAGTGCCTTACTTTTAAGTACTTACAAACAATAAATTTTATATTCATATTGTAATTATAATAATTTTCACAACAATAAAGTCTACTATTTTATAAACATCTTATTGTAAAAAGTCTAGCAAAATTTTTAGGCAGAGCTAGTACATCCAAGACTTAGGTTTAGGCTCCTTTAGACCCTGTATAATCATTTGATGAGAAGTCAAAAGTGCCTGAATTAGTTTAGGTACCTCATACTTTTGATACGCTTGTAATTTCTTCACATACTTAAGGGCCAAAAACTTATCAACATATTTTTTTGGCATTGCCTAGTGGGACTACTTCGATAGTACTACCATTCAAGTTTATAATTTAAGTTCAATTTCAATGGTCTAATACCTGAATAATTTCTTCTGCAATCAAGGAGTCAACATTAATATGCTTCCGAAAATAAGAAGCTTTTTAGGAAAGACATTACTACCCGGTCTTAGGACTAGGATGGAGCTACTACAACAGTAGTCCTTGGAATCAAAGTTCTCAGTATAGTGGAACAAATCAAAAAGGGCCAGCTTCCCCAAAACTCAACTAATCAGGACACTAATCAAGACCTTTTAATAGGTCCAAATGCTGAAAACCAAGGTGGGATCCCAAGAGATGCCACCTAGTAATATTCATATTTCTCAATATGTCCAAATATTTTAGGCTATGATCGACCAAGTTGCAAACAAGTCTATATAGAATATTAAAGACTCAATCAAGCAAATGAGTTCTAAGTTGGACCATATTGCTTTCTCAATTTCCAAGGATCATGGTGGCGCAAACTCACCTCAATCGATTAGAGTTGAGGGGCCACCACCCACGTCTTTACTATTGTTTGACGAACTTAAAGAGACCCTTAAGGGCTTCAACGATGGCAATGACGTTGAGAAGTAAGGTGAGAACTTCTCCGACACTAAAACATTTTGAAGAAGATTTTGGATACCTCTGACATCTTTTTGGGGCGAGCTTGGTGGCATTGAGATAATCTTGATACCAACTTCTTTTTAGCACTAGGCTCGGCCAAAACTAGTGGTGGGTGACGACATAATCAAATGTGAAACAAATAGTCATAGTGATTTCCAGGCTTTGATTCCGGCGATAGGTGCGAGTGAATATACATGGCCACTACCAACAGACTCATGAGGATGAGGCACTCTAGACAGTGTTTACCCGGACCTGTAGAGCCACCACTAGCATTGATAGCACGTGGCAAGTGTAGCGAGACTTCAACTATAGAAATCCAACAGCTTCAATTTTGACCTATAGGCATATTTTTCGACTCTAATTGGATTGGATTCGATTTCACTTGATTTTTTTTTTGTTGTACCTTTTCCCATTATTTTAAAACCTAAAGTTTGATTGCATGAAGTTATTTGAGAATTCCAATTTAAAGGCTAAATATGCAATTTCTCCCTTAAATTATATATTAATATATTAATATTGATTGGTCCCAGTCAAAACTAATAAGAATTTGTAAAATATAACACTCTGCTTAACGTGAGAATGAACCTTTAATTTTATTTATATTTTTTGATGTCTACAAGCTGTGAAATATAGTTTAAATATAAAAGAAAACTCAACTACTTTCCTAAATAAAAGGAATGATAGACTAGTTGTTAACAATAAAATAGCAAACAATAATGGAAACTTCCCACTAACTTATTGACCCATTCATAAGCCCATAAAATGCTGGCAGCAGTTGTAAATTACATCACGTCTCCTGCTGTTATTTTCAAGCAAATAACCCACTTTCACATATGATACTTTGGGTTCTTGGCAGGTACTCGAGATGACCTCCTTGGCTTGTCATTGCCCCCCTCTTTCAGTGGAACCTTGTCCTCAAGGTTTAGGTTGACAAATATGGTCTTCAGCTTTTGTGTATTTTCCCACGTAGCATCTTCTTTTGGTAGTTTCTTCCACTGAATAAGACTTTCTTCAACAAAGTTGGATCCTTTCTTAACCCATCTAGTATCCAAGATAGCTTTAGGTTCCATGATCAGTTCACCATCATCAGCTATAGGTGGCAGTTCAGAACTAGTGATTTGACCCTCCCCAACTTGTCTTTTCAATAGTGAAACATGAAAAATAGGGTGAATTCGAGATCCTTCAGGCAACTTGAGTTTGTAACCTACCTTTCCAATTTTTGCTTTAATTTGGTATGGACCATAAAAATGACTAGCTAGGTTTTAAAAAGCTCTTTTAAACACAGATTGCTGGCTATAAAGATGAAGTTTAAGGAAGACCAAATCCCCTCCCTGAAATTGGACATCTCGCAGTTTTGAATCAACAACTTGTTTCATTTGATTTGCTGCAGCCTGTAGATTGAGTTTAAGCTGCTATAAAAGGACATTTCGTGTGGCCAATGATTGGTCTACTTTATCAACAGAAGATGCACCAATTTGATAATATGAAACACTTGGAGGTGGCCTCCCATAAAGAGCTTCGAACGGTGTCATTCCAATGGACGAGTGATATGTAGTATTGTACCAAAATTCAGCCCATGGAAGAAAGGTACTCCATTTTCGAGGTTGTTGAGAAGCAAAACATCGAAGATATTGCTCGACACACTTATTAACTACCTCAGATTGACCATCAGTTTGGGGGTGGTAGGCAAAGCTCATTTTCAGCTTAGTACCTGAAATTTTGAAGAATTCATGCCAAAAATGACTTATGAAAATGGGGTCTCGGTCACTGATAATTGATTTTGGCATGCCATGAAGCTTGACAATCCTTTCCATAATTTTTTCAGCATCGTCTTTGCTGTATAAGGATGTGACAAATATAAGAAATGAGCTGATTTACTTAAGCGATCAACTACCACAAAAATAGTGCTTTTGCCATTGGATAGTGGTAGTCCTTCAATAAAATCTATGGTTATGTCATCCCACACTTGGCAAGGGATGGGCAGCAGTTGAAGAAGACCTGTTGGAGATCAAGTTTTAGCTTTATTCTTTTGGCAAATAATGCAAGAGTTGACATACTGTTTGAATCGTCTGATGCATTGATGGCCAATAGAATTGGTGTGCCAACCTCTTGTACGTTCTCAAGATTCCTGAATGCCCTCCATAAGGTGAATCATGGAATTCTTGCAATAACTGATTGACAAGTTGGGAATTAGGAGGAATTACAACACAATTTTTATAATAAACAAAACCATTCTGCCATTTATAAGGAGCTCCAGGATTTTTAGTTGCAAGCTTGCCAATTCGGACCATGTAAGGATGCTGCTTAGCTTCCTCCTTGATTGCATTGCATAAAGATGTTTAAGGGACAAATAGAGTATTAAGGCTAGGGCTGCTTAGCACTCTTGATAAAGCATATGCAACATAATTCTCTTTTCTAGGCTTGTAAGGGATTTCATAGTCATATCCCAACAATTTGGATACCCATTTCTGTTGCTCAGGCATTATTGTCTGCCGTTCCATCAAATACTTGAGGCTACGTTGGTCAGTTTGGATAAAGAACTTGTTGCCTAACAGATAAGGATGCCACATTTGAATGGCCTGAATAACAACAAGCATTTCTTTAACATAGGTGGACTATGTTTTCTTTGTGACTCCCAAAGCTCGACTCATAAAAGCTATGGGCCTCACCTATTGAGTTAACATTGCCCCAATGCCATTATTTGAAGCATCAGATTTGATGATGAATGGTTCATTAAAGTTTGGCATAGCAATGATTGGAGTATAAGTCATTGCTTGTTTCAAAGTTTTGAATGCATCCTCTGCCTCTTCTGACCATTTAAATTGCCCCTTCTTCAAGAGATTGGTGAATGGCCGAGCAAGAACTCCATAATTGTGAATGAACTTTCTATAGTAACCTGTAAGGCCTAAGAATCCATGCAAATCAGAAGCATCAGTAGGCCTAGGCCAACTGAGCATTGCCTTAATTTTTCCTTGGTCCACCTTGACACCTTGTGGAGTTATAATATGACCCAAATATTCAATTTCTTACTGGCCAAATGCATATTTGCTATGCTTGATATAAAATTTATGATGCCTTAATATTTCAAAAGCCTTTTTAACATGTTCAAGATGTATGGTCCAACTAGGGCTATAAATTAATATATCATAAAAAAAGACTAACACAAATTTTCAAAGGTATGGAGAGAATATTGAATTCATAATAGCTTGAAAAGTGGAAGGAGCATTACACAAGCCAAAAGGCATAACCAAATATTCATAATGACCATTGTGTATGTGGAAGGCAGTTTTGGGAATGTCTGATGGGTGTACTCGTACCTGGTGGTAACCTGAACGCAAGTCAAGTTTAGTAAAGAAAGCTGCACCATAAAGTTCATCAAGCATATCATCAACAGTTGGAATAGGAAATCTATCTTTGATGGTTACGGCATTTAGAGCTCTATAGTCGGTATAAAAATGCCAGGTTCTGTCTTTCTTTTTAACTAACAGAATAGGAGAAGAGAATGGACTTGTGCTGGGTCTTATTAGCCCCAATTTTAACATGTCATGAACCTGTTTTTCTATTTCAGACTTTTGAAAGTAGGCATACCTGTATGGTCGCATATTAATTGGCTCTGTTCCTTTTTTAAGAGTGATGCAGTGAGTTATCTCCCTCTCTGGTGGAAGCTGTTTTGGCTCTTGATAAATGTCCTCAAATTCTTGTAATAATTGTTGCATCTCTGGTTGAACTCTTTAAGGTACCTCCTCCATGGTAAGTTGTAAACAAATGGCAAATATGGAATTTTCCTTCTTCATCTCTTTGGAAATTGTTCTGAATGTTGTAGGTTTAACTTGCTGGTTGTTAATACCTTGCAATCGATGATGCTGACCTCTCTATGAGAATTCCATCTTCATTTTTTTCCAATCACAAACCACTGTTCCCAACTGTTGAAGCCAATGAACTCCCAACACCATATCCAACCCAATTAGTGGTAATGGATAAAGAGTAAGGGTGAATGGAATACCTTGCATTAGGACTTGCACATTTTCAAACCTCCCTTGACACTTTAGAGGTTCCCTATTAGCTATTTTGACGTTGAAAGGGTTAGTTGGCACCACTGGTAATTGCAATAATTCAAGTATTCTGTCATTAATGAAGTTATGAGTTGACCCGCTATCAATGAGAATAATCAATTCATAAGTGCCCACTTTAGTTGATATTTGCATGGTTCTTGCTGTTGACCACCGAATGAGAGCATGAAGTGAGATTTCAGGTTCATCTGTAAAGTTGGCATAGACTTCTTCTTCCGCATCTGTTTCAATCTCACCGTAATTTCCCTCAAGCAACAGCAGTTGGGCCCTTCTTTGCATTTGTGTCCCAATACAAATTTCTCATCACAATTAAAATAAAGGCCTTGAGCTTTCCTCTTTTGCATCTCATTCCAGGTCAAATGTTTCATGGGTAAGACAGACTTCAATTTCGTTAGGAAAGATTCGAAAGTGGCCCTGCTGAATGGACGTGTCACTTTCTTTTGTTGTACCAGCTGCTCATCCCTCATTCTAGCCAAGCCAATGGCATCCTTTAATGATTTTGGCTTAAACATCCGAATTCCATCAACTATTTCAGATTGAAGGCCTCCCATAAAGGTGCCCACCAATACCTTATGTGTCCACCCTTGCACCTTGTTCTCCAATTCTCAAACTCCTTTTGATACTCCTGAAAAGATCCCGTCTGTCTTATTTTTGATAATGAATCGTCAAAGTCCTTACAATCCGTTGGGCCAAAACGGGCCCATAATTCTTCCACAAAAATGTCCCATGTCACTTCCTTCTCTTCTTCCTTGTAAGCTATTCGTAGCCATTGCCACCATTGATTTGCCTCTTCTTCCAAATGAAAGGAAGCCAGGTAAACCTTTTATGTTTCTAAGGTACCCTGATAGTCAAAGAATTGATTGACACGCGTGAACCATTCAGTTGGATTATCTCCAAAATACTTGGGAAATTTGAGCTTGGCAAGCTTGGAAGAAAACATTGGCCGTCCCCCTTCTAAAAGAGAATGCCCATTTGAAGATTGCCCGTTGCGTTCATTGTTGTTGCCAGAATTTGATTTTTGCTTCGCAAGTATAGCGTCAAAGATTTTGCTCATGGTAATTTCAAGTTGACGCAATTTGTCATTGACACCCAGCTCCATTCTGCTTATATTATCTTGAAGCTCTCCAAGACCTGATTATAAATTCTCTATTCTTTCTTTGTTGGTAGATATGAGGTGTAGCTCTAATACCATATGATTGGTCCCAGTCAAAGCTAATAAGAATTTGTAAAATATAATACTCTGCTTAAGGTGAGAATGAACCTTTAATTTTATTTAAATTTTCTGATGTTTACAAGTTGTGAAATAAAGTATAAATATAAAAGAAAACTCAACTACTTTCCTAAATAAAAGGAATGACAGACTAGTTGTTAACAATAAAATAGCAAACAATAATGGAAATTTCCCACTAATTTATTGACTCATTCATAAACCCATAAAATGTTGGCAGCAGTTGTAAATCACATCACGTCTCTTGCTATTATTTTCAAACAAATAACCCACTTTTACATATGATACTTTCGGTTCTTGACAGGTACTCGAGATGACCTCCTTAACTTATCAATTATATTAATATAACACCTTTTATTGAAATATATTAAACACTTCAATTTTTAGTTTCGTATCTATTAGTACACCTCTTATATAAATAAATTAGAATTGAAAAATATGTATGATAATATAGATCTAAACTGATTCAGACCTGAATTAGAATCGAATCTTCTAAATATATACCGATTAATTAATTTATATATAATTATAAATTTATAATATATGATATATACCCGTATGAAATTGATTTGATAAATATATAATGATAATAAATAATTTTGAAATATAAAATTTATATTTTTTAAAAAATAAATACTTAAAATTTGAAATAAATATTAAGATAATTATGTAAATATAAATTAAAATAAACATGTGTTCTAATATTGTACCTATAGATAAGAAATTATTCATTATATATTTATTAGATACTATGGACAGATACAAAAATTCACATTTTAAAATATGAAGATATAGTTAAGGTTGAGAATTAAGCTTCTGGCATTACCCTTACCATTGACTTTATGATCCAATACACTCCTTTTTCTTTTTCAATAAGTTATCATTTTTGTTTAAAAGTATATATATATCATCGCTTAAAAGTATATATATATATATATAAAAGTATCGAGAGAATTTTATTTTTTATGAATTATACTTGATTTGAATATGATATTACATCGAATAATTTAATATATTGATGGTTGAAGATTTATTTGGATCTCCTATTGTTATATATTTCTAATTATATATACACCACAATTTAATCATCAATTAGAGTGTTTAATTTTATTTCTAAAGTTGAATTTTATTTTTTTTACTTCTGATAATTAAATAAACTTTTTTATTTAATAATCCAATAGCTACTGATTTTTAAAAATCTATTTTAAAATTATGTTTATTAACAGATAACTTATTTGATTTTCTACTTGTGTTTGGATTGTATTAACCCTATTAAATTATCCTTATTTCAAATTAACTTTTTATGTGATTATTTTAAACATAATTATTTAAAAAAAATAAACAATTATTAAAGTATTATTTGTAATATTTACAGACAAAAAATTATTATTCATTATAAAAATATTATATTATTCGATTAATAAAATTTATCAAATGAATTAAACAGAAACATATCCAAGTAAAATTTGGATCACCCTAATAAAAAAATGTAATATCTGCCATTTTTGAAGTGTATTTTTTTTTTTTTTTTTTTTTTTTTTTTTTTTTGTTTTTGTTTGTGAAATTTTTTTTGTTTTTTTTTTTAAGTTTTATATTTGGTTTATTTTTTTTTTTTGTAGTGGGGAG
>CANXYC011318055.1:0-20283 GCA_948193065.1 Aleurites moluccanus
TTTAAAATTTAAAATTTAAAAATAAAAAATACTTTTATTTTTAATTTCAAATTTGTCAAAAATATAAAAATGAATTTTTTATTTGTATTAAAAAATTTAAGAAGAAATAATTTAATTTCTTCTTAAATTATTTTTTAAAATTAAAAAAATTAAAAAATATTTTTGTTTATTTTTTATTTTAAAATTTTTCAAAAATATGAAAATAAATTTTTTAACCTTAAAAAAAATTAAAATAAAAATAAAATGTAATTAATTAAAAATAAATGATAAGAATATTTTGGTATTTTTACTACCCTTGTAAGGTTGACTAACAATTGATTAACGATAAAATTGGACAAAAGAGTTTAATAGTATATTATGATATTCGTCAGAACAGAGTTAATTTATTTTTAAAAAGTCAGAAAAAATTTAGTGTAATGGATCAACTTACAAAGAAAAATTATAATTAACCATAATTTTAACTAAAAATGTGTTTTACTCGCAAATCCTTTTTGTGAATTTATTTTTAATAGAATTAATAACTAATTTTTCATCAATAATTCATCATTGTTTTTATCAATGGATAGTTTTAAAATTGGATTAGCAATGGAATTTTCATCATTAATTTTTTTAAAAAAATTTATTTACAAATAGCTATTAATTATTTACTATATAATATTAATAATAATTAAATATATTTATATAATTTTTGAAGAAATATAAAAAATAATATAATAATAATAATAATGCAATATATATAAAAAAATAAAATAAAAAATATACTACAATCTATATATTATACTAATCAGTTTTCTATTGAGGTCTATCCTGTAATGGTACTCAAATTAGATGAGTGATCGATTACAAAAATCATTAACACCATTTACAATAAATAATTCATAATAAATATTATAAGAAAATATTTTCTTTCATTTCTATCTATATTACTTATAATAAATGCTTCATAATAAATTTTCATTAAATACAACATATATGAAATATTTTTTAAAAATTTTTTAAAAAAATTAATTTCTATTTATGAAATTAAAATTATCTTAACTAGAAAAATTATCTAGAATATTTAATTGTCTTAACTAGGAATATTCAATTAAAAGATTTGATAATTTTTAATTTGTAATTATTTTAATTATTAAATATTATCTTTCTAGGTTTAAATTTTTATGCTATAATCTAATATGACAACTAATGCATTTATTTATATAAATACAATTTCATAAAATATGGTAATTATGTGATTTTGATGCTGAATTATTAATTAACATAAGTTGATATCCAAGTTAATTTGATTTATTAAAATTGGAATATTTTTTTTATTGAGAAACAATTTTCTTTTTGTCTAAAATCTTTAATTTTTATCTTTAAAATCATTTTTAAAAATTTATCTATATCCTATTTACAATAAATGTTTCACCATAAATATTCATTTAATATAATACAAATATAAAATAAAATTTTAAATACATTTTAAAATTTTCATAACCATTTAAAATTCAAATTCCTTCTATAAAAACTTTTGTTTGAAAAAGAAGAAAAAAAAATTTATTTTTCATAACAATTCTTTCACCATTTTGAAGCCTATCCACTAGAATATCTTAACAAATATCCATTCAAACAAATATCCACTAGCATTTTTAGTTTTTCTCTTATTCTTAAGCCTTTTTTATTCAATTGTGGAACTATTATTCTATTTCAGCAGCAACTCTAATGATCTCTTTAAGATTTCTGTTAGTTTTTGTTTTATTTTATTTGTGAGTTTTTGTTCACATTGAATAGGTGAAGTAATATATGTGCTTAATTACTAGTAAGCAAATTTTTTTTATTTTAACTCCTACATTTGATTATTAATTTTCAGTTAATTTATTAATTTAAACTTTATAATAACATTGATATTTTTAAGTGAAGGTTATGGTAAAAAGATATGATTTTATAGATGATGTTAGTCCTATCAAAGGAACTTGAAAAAATTAAAGTTAGGATAATTCGTATTTGGACAACGTTAATGAATATATGTTGTCTTTAATGTCTTGTAATGAAAAAATCTACTTAATTTATGACAATATATGCAAATTAGGTGGAAAATTAGACACACATGATGATGTGCATACTTCAGAATTTTTAAAAATCATTAGAACTTCTGGTATCCCAAACCACAAGTTGGTTTTGAAGATTGGAGTTCTAGTAATGTTACTCATAAACATAGATCAAGCTTCGAGTTTATGCAATGAGACCAGATTAATAATCAATCAATTGGGAAACCATGTGATTAAAGCAAGAGTAATTTCAGGCAATAATAGCGATCACAAAGTTTTCATTTCTTACATGACTTTAACATCAGCAAATATGACAATACCTTTTAAATTCTAACGAAGACAATATCTATTGGTTGTTTGTTTTGCCATGACAATAAATAAAATTTAAGGACAATCTCTTTCACATATTGGTTTGTATCTACCAAAATCAGTTTTTAGTCGTGGTAAATTCTTTGTTGCTGTATCGAGAGTTAGAAGCAGGAATGGATTGAAAATCTTTATTTTTGACGAGAGGGGCAAGCATCTTATAATACCAACAACATAGTATTCAAAGAAGTATTTGAGAATTTAGTTGAATAAAGTATATATTATTGCTTCATTTTATCCTTTGAGAATATTAAGCTTTAATTAATATATTTATTCTTCATGTGAGTGTTGTAATAAAGCTGTGTAGTAATTAATTGACTTTTATTTATGCATAAAATTACCATGTTAATCTGATCCTTTTATTTTGGAAGTTTATTTATGCATAAAATTACCATGTTAACCTGATTTTTTTTATTTTGGAGGTTCTATATTATAGCAAACAATACTATATAATCAAGGTATCAAATATAGCATATTGTAAATTCTTACAGTTTTTCAGTTACAACTTTGTTGTAGTTTTAGTTTTATATGCTTTTTTTTTTTTAACTAAGTTCGTATTATTTTACTAATATATATTATATTTGATGAAAGTTATCAATGATACAATGAAATAATTAAAGTGTTCTCATGATGTATTTAATTTTTAAAGAGATCATTTATGATAAGATGATATAAAATATTAATTTGAACATATAACGGATTTATGTTATAGGTGGAGATAACTCATTATTTGATTATATAGCTTACATATGGAAGATATACTGTAAATTTTCAGAATGGTGTGATTCAATTTGGCCATAACGGCTGCTATTTTCATTTTGGGGCTTAAGTTTTTATTGCTAGTTGGATGTGGCTGTGTTGTTTTTTTCTTGATTTTGATATTAATTGTTGTTTTACTTTAAATTACAATGCTTTGATGGTCTACTTCTTTTTTTTTTTTTTTTATCTTCATAATATAATAATACCCCAACATCGCATTAGTTGATTTAGTTGAACAAGGTTTATAACATTGCTTTATTTTATCTTATAGATATTCAAAACTTAAATAAAATGATATAATTATTCTGATTAAGAGTATTATGAGAATGTTGTGTAACATTTAGTTTTTTTTTTTCCATGAAATTGTTTATTTTTTTATGCAAAAAAATAGCATGTTAGCATGATAGTATGATTTTGTGGATTGTATTATGGCAAGCAGGTGTTCTTTTGACAGGTTTGAAATTTCATATCCTACTCCCCTTCATTATTTTTAAATATTTTCATTTTTTTATTATTATTAAATGAATGAAAGCATTAAAAATTAAAAAAAAAAATCATATAAATAATAATACAACTCTAACACTTGTTTACTTTTTTTTTTCTAGACTTAAAACTAATTAAACAAAACAATGTGTTTAAAATTATTCATAAGGTAAAGATGTTAAAAATAACCAGTTTCTACTATTATTATAAATTTGTCGATCCTTTTGATAAAATAAAGATTATTGCGGTGGTTGTTGGCTTCTATTTTGTTTCTTGTTTGAATTTTATTTATCATGTTTTATTAATTTTATTATAATTTTTTATATTATCTTACATCTATATTAAACTTTGTCCATGAAATTTTTTTATCATCGATTCTATATCGGTAATTTTTTCTCCTCATTAATGAAAGAAAATTTTTTTACCAACAAAATAGAAATTAATGTTTAAATTCAATCAACTTATACTGAGCTTTCATAGTTTATAATAATACATGCAGCATCGCGCGGGTACTTTACTAATTATAGTCTAGAATTATGACCAGAATTATACTCTGCATCATGAGGAGTGTCAAATGGTACAATATCATCAGTAAGGTAAAGGTTTGTGGGGTCAGAAGGGGCATTTACATTTGTAGGATCATCAACATGATTTAACTCACCCTCTTTTAGCACATGCTCCTCCAGTCGTCTGACTCGTCATGCGATCTGCTAGGACTCCCTCTAATCTCGTTGTAACTACTTTTATGGTTTGCTCTATAAGGTCCTTCTCTTATCATAACTCCTCCCTCACCTGTTCCATTTGCTCCATGGTCAAGGGAGTCTACCTAGCGAGTACCTTCATCAATGTCTAAACCTTCATCATTAGTTTTTTTTTTTTTTTACGATCAACTAAATATCATTTGATGACATCAAAGGGAGAGGATGAGGACAAGGACCAGGAGGGTAAGTAACAGAAGAAGAGGTGACGATAGATCCATAATAGGTAGATGCACAAGATCCAATGTCATATATCGTCCTAGTCACCGATAGCTCTAAGGTAAAGCTCAAACTCATCCATTAAATTCACATCTCCTTAATCTAACGATCTCTTCTTGAGAAATAAGATAAATAAATTTTATTTTTATACGAACAAATAAAATATATAGTAAGAATTTAATAAATTAAATGAAATATAAATCGAAGGATTTATATATACATATTGAGACGGATAATAAAAAAAGACTGATAATCTGCTTGAAATATATATATATATATATACATATACATATCTAATTGATAAATATATTATGATAATTCAGTACTTAATAATAATTTTTACAAATGGATTTACTTTCTATCTTCAAAATTGAGTATTTGACATTAACATTTAATAAATTAGTTGTTAATACATAGTAGTTACTTATTATGAATTATTATTTGTTACTTAATTATAACTAAACACTTGTAATTAATTATTATTAGTTAAATTATTTAATTAATAATATAATTTATTTATTGTAGACATAATTTAGCAGTAACTATTCATTTATTAAAACATGAATAGCTAATAAATTAATAATTAGATATTGTCTTAAAATATAAGAAATTTTGCATTTTAAAATTTTTAAATATTATTAATTATTAATTTAATAAGAATACGTATATGATAGTGTTTAAATACAAATATTATTAACTATTAATTTAATAAGAATACGTATATGATAGTGTTTAAATACAAATAATTTAAGTGACAAAATATTTATATATTAAAATAATAAATATACAATATCTACTTCATGTCTAACAAAACTGTATTTGTTTTTAAATGCATGCGTTATGAAATTATATCAAGGAGTTTAAAAGTTCATAAGATGCTATATAATATATATATAATAATTTAAAGCTCATTAACAAAAAGAGTGCAATATGAGGAATATAATTACAATCTATTTAGAATAAATGTGTATGTTACAAAAAAAATTCACTTTAAATTTTGAATTTTTTAAAAAAATTATATTTAAAATATTAATTTCAATTCTACGAATTCAATTCCATGAAATTGAATATAATTAAACTAAATTTCATTAAAATAAATAAAATATTTTAAATAAATTCTATAAAACTAACAAAATAAATATTATGAATAAAATCATCCTTTTTTCTTTTTCTTTTTTTCTTTCTTTTCTCTTCTGTTTTTTTTTTATCTTCTACTTCTTTTCTTTTCTTACTGCATACTCCTTTTCCTCTTACGGTTCTATCTCTGAAAATTTTCTTCTTCATTTTTTTTCAACTACTTTTTTATTTTATAAATTAAATATTAACTATAAATATAAAATATAATTATATTTTATTTTTTTTTATAATTATATTAAAGATATTTAAAAAATAAAAATAATTTAATTATAGATTTATTCTAAATACAAAATTATAGAAATAAATTAAATTTTATATTTTAAATTATTTCTTTTCAAATATAAGAATCTATTTATTAATAATTTTCATATCTGTAATTTATTTATTTCAAATAGACTGTTAGTATCTTAGTAGAAAAATCTCAAAGAAATAAAGAGTTTTTTTTTTTTTTTGTTTTAGTTAATTTTGCCAAAATTCTACTAATTGGAATGTATCAAAATTCATATTATTGGATAATTTAAAAATAAATGGAATAAAAAAATGATAAATTATATAGAGAAATTATACACAATTCAATTAATTATATCATTGTTTGGACTTTAGACTGGTTTATTTTGTATTTTATTTGGGGATTAGGAGAGGAAAATTGCTATCAATAGTACTTATAAAAAAATTCCCTAAAAAGAATAATACTTAAATTTTGATAACAAATATTCTTAATTAATTAATAAATTTGACTTTTTATCTTATATATACACCGATATATTAAGATAAGAATACATTAAATAAAAAATATGTTGGTGTCTTTTTTAAATAAAAATAAATAAATAAGTCATATTAATGAAAATATATAACACTTTTTGTTGGGTGTATAAAATAAGTTTTAACATTCAATGTAGAGCAATAATTTTTCTTGACATAAATTCTAAATACAGTAAAATTTCTATAAATTAATATCGTTGATACTCATAAATTTTATTAATTAAAAGAGATATTAATTAATCGATAAATTAATAATTTATTAATTTAAATAGAGTATTTATAATTCAATAAATCAATTAAAAATTCATTGTAATTTATGAATATTTGTAATAAATTTAATATAAATTAAAAAAAATACGTAATTAATTGAATATAAATTAATTAAAAATAATAAAAATATGTGAAAATAAAAAATATGTAATCAATTAAATGAATTGAAAAAAAAAATAATAAATTGAATATTATTATGAAAAATAAACAAAACAAATATATATCGAAATCAATTCTCCTTTTTAATATTTTCAAAAACATATTTGTCACATCAATGTGACCAATATATATATATGATCATAGTTAATGTTATCATTATTAGATACAAAATTTATCTTCATATTTTTCCTCTCTTTTTGCGATGTTCGATAAATATTAATAAGATATTTTATCATACGACAAGTATTTGACTAATTTTTCTTCATACCATATTGATAATATTTATTTTAAAAAATTTTGTCCGCCTTTTCTATTTTTATTTCTGTATAATTTTATCCCACTTCTGGTGGTGATAAATATTTTTATGATATTTCTTTATTCTTATGAAAAGAATAATTATTATATGTTTACTTTTAAATTTCATAATATTATTTTTATATATTACCACATTCATTTCAACGAATAAGATAAAATCACCATAATATATTTCATGATTTTTTCAATAACAACTTATTATTTTATTCAGTTAAATATGACTACATTCATTTCAGGAAATAAGATTAAATTAGAATGCATGAAATTAATTCATCACATTTTTACAATTTTTTTTATCGATATTGCTACTGCAGAAACATATTCAATATATGAAAAATATTAACATATTATTATTTGTCAATATTCTTCACATATTAAGAGTTAATTTTAACAAAAATCAACATATCTAAAATAAAAAAATAACTTTACAATATCAAAATAAATAAATTCACAATCATTATCAATACATGATTAAATAAAAAAATTATAATAATTATTCTAATTTTTTTTACTTATACTTTTATAAGATTTCAAATATAAATTATTTTCTTTTATTTCAAATTATGTTTTAATAAGTATAAAATATTATAATCTATACAAAGAGTAGAATTTTTTTATGTTAGATGTATATCGAAAAATAAAATGATAATGTATAAAAATAGAATTTACTTATTCAAATACCTAAATTGAAATATCACCAAGAAAAAGAATTTCAAATCTCAAATATTTTAACGTTATCGAGGGAAAGATCTTCAAATCCTTTGAACAAGAAAATTAGATTTGATTGCTTAAAAATAGAGAATTGTGCTGATAACATGTTATGAAAAATAAACAAAATAAAATAAAAACAAGAATAAGAATGTAGAAGAGGAAGTTTTCTATTATCTTCTTGGTGTATATTATAAAGTAATATGAACTTCTATTTATAAAGTTTATTTTCATCATATGTTACAATATATAAAATCACCATAAATTATAATATAAATTACAATATAAATGGTGTAATAAAATTAAATTTAAATATAAAAACTTATGAGTAGTGGGATAGATGAATGAACATTCATATTTATATTATGAGTAGTGGGATAGATGAATAAATATTCATATTTATCTATATATTTATAACAAATATGAATTTAAATGAAGTGAAAAAAATAAGTATAATTACTTAAATTTTAAATAATTTTTAGAGTTATATTATAATTTATTATATATATAATATTGATAAATTAATAATTTATAATATGAATAATATTATATAATTATATAAATTTTTTTAAAAAATATTATTTTATTAATTTTTAAAAATTATTAATTTAATTCATTAATTTAAATTAATATCATAAAAAAATTATTACACAATATAAATTAATAATTTATTGAGTATTAATATACATAAAATTTTACCTATATTTGAAATATAACATGGAAAATATGAAATTTTTATAAATAAATATAAAAATGAATTTCAATTAAGAAATGGAACGAATTGTGATTAATGTTGATGATAAATTTAATTTCTTGTTCCTCCAGATTTTAGATCGGAAAATCAACCGTCTCTCTTGTTATACACGGAGACTGGTGCCCTTTTGTTTCACCTACTCTGTCTCTGCACCTTCTTGAAGAGCTTTCAAGTTTTCAAAATTGAACCCATACACATCAATCAAAATCCATTTTTATGGCTCCAGAAACTCGATCAAGTTCTTCTAAAAGGACCGAATCGTTGGGCCGCGAGGAGGTGGAGCCGGACAGAGAACTCAAGAAACGTCAAAAACGCCCTCTTTCTTCTGAGGAACCATGTTTTCGTTCAAAAGCTTGTATGGATAGGTACGATTCTCGGTTTATTTATGGAGAAATTTTTCCTGGTAGGTTTATTGATTTTGGTTTTTTCACTCAAGAAAGATTTCAATTTGGTAAATGGTTCAAAGATATGAATTGGGTATCTATTGCAGGGATGAAACAAAAATTCTATCCTGAGTTGGTGAAGCATTTTTATGCCAATTTATCATATGATACTAATAGAACCCAGCTATGTTCTTTTGTGAAAGGGAAAGAAATTAGGTTGAATCAAAAGTCTTTGAATAAAATTCTTGGTACTCCTAACCTAGGGACTGAGATTTATGACAATAATAAGTGGGTGGAAGAGGAGACTGGTGTCAGTAGAGTAGAAGCCCTTAGAATGATTCTTGATAATCCTGATTTATCTTATGTGTCAAAGGTTAATGCTTGCTTCTTGAAATTGGAAATGAGATTGCTTCACCATATGGTAGTGCATATAATTCTACCTAGAAAAAGAAGTTTCAACTATGTATCTTCTATGGATTTATTGGTTATGTGGCATATTCTTAAAGGAAAGCCATTCAATCTTTCATTTGTATTGATATCTCATATGATTGCCTGCTCGGAAAAGAAAATTTTCTATTTGCCATATGGGATGATTCTCACATCTGTTTTCAACCATTTTAATGTTTCTCTTGAGGGAGAGGAGAGTGAAGAATTGAAAGGTTCAGATATTTACAATGAGGTTACTTTGCATAAGATGGGGTATGTGAAAAAGGAGAGGGGATGGTTTCTTAAAAAGGATAAAGCTGTTGTTCAATCTCAGGAGAATTACAATGTTAGGGAAACTCAAAATGCTACTCTTCCCTCAGCTTCTCTTGCTCCTTCAATGCCGCCTAACTCACCTCCCCAACAAACACCTTCATATGGTACTACTTCGATGTCTATGCCAAATGCTACACCCTCTTCTTGTCCATTTACAGTTGTCTGTTCTGTAGAGGAAGGACGAGCCTCAGAGGAAGCTAGACAGCCAAGTATGATTGAAGGTATTTTACTCCTTGTAAAGGGTATGAATGAAGATATGAGGACTGTGACTATGGACTCCAAGCTGGATGATTTGCAAAACAAGATTGAGCATTTGCGGTCCCTAGTTACTCAACTTCGATGCCAACGGCAAGAGAGGACAATTGGAGATATTTTCCACCTCCTTGAGGTTATTATGGCAGACATGAGGACTATGCGCTCCAAGATGGATAGTTTTGGAAGCAAGATTGATTATTTGCAATCACAACTGACTGAATTTCTTCGCCAAAGGCAAGATTTGGTTAAAGTTGATAAAGAAAGCATAGAGTGGATGATTGCTGAGTCAGTTAACTTCCGAGGACGAAATCATGATATCATTCGTCGTTTTGAGACCATTAGTAGTGAAATCCAAGATTTTTGGGATTGCTTGTCTTCTAGGATGGGGTGAGTGCTTTTTCATTTGGAACTACTTTAACTTCGATGCCAAGTCCTTCTACTGCTATATGTCCTAATTTTATCTTCTCTGCAGGGGAAGGACGACCCTTTAGAGAGAGCTCTATATAGCTAAGATGTCATGGGGAAGACATGAAGAGTCCCAGCTGGATACTTTTGGAAACAAGATTAGCACTTACTAAACTCCATTGCCAACAGCAAGATTTGCTTAAAGTTGGAAAGAGCAATCACAGAAAGGATCAATGTTAATAGTCAGCATTCAGGGAGAATTACTAGACAAATACAGTGTTTCTTGGATTCATTACTCTGTAGGATGAATTTTTCATTATAACTTTTGGGAATGTTCTATTTTTTTCAGCTTTGCAATCCATTAATTATTGTGCTAATTAATTAGAATTATCAGATTTTACCTGTGTCGATATTTTGTCACTTTGGCCCCAATTCTCCCACAAATTTACATATAATCTTATAACTTGCATGCATTTGTGCCAACTAATTACTAGGCAGATGTAATGTGAAAAATTACTTCCTCATTAAAATTGTTGATAAAACTAAAAGGTAAACAGCCCCATGGGCATTCCATTTTCTTTTATTCTGAAACTGATCCGAACTTGAGAATTTGTGATGTGATATGGTTTTTGTTTGTGATGAGATATGATTTTTTTTTTTTTTTTCTATTTTACCCAATTTCTTAACCATAAATTACTCCTCTTTATTTTCGCATTGGGGAGAGGGATTCAAATACGGGTCAATTTTTCAATTTATTGTTAGACATAGTTTGAGCGTATAATATTAAATTTTTTTAGCCTAAGTATTAAATTATTAATTTATTAAATATAATATTTTAATCGATAAAAATACTCAAATATTTATAAACTTAATCTACAAAACTAATAGTTGAATCATTTTTTTTTGAACTGCAATAATTTAGTGATTTAATACCTTTCACCTAATATAAAATAATGGAATCAAGTCTTCCCCTTGAATTAAATAATAGTAAAAAAATTTAAAAATCTTTGCAATTGCGGAATTCCTGTTCGATAATTTAATTAGAGAACCATTTACTGAAAAGTCATGTTGCAATAAATGGGATCTTAAATGGCGAATGAATGCCTAAGCAAACTTCGTACTGCAGCTATTATTCTAAAAGAATTGCTTCCATGAAATGGCAATGGCATGCACCTTCAAAGTCCAAAGTCCAAACTCATTGATTGGTTTTAAACTCTATTTTTCATCAACTGTGTAGCCGTGGAGGTTGACCAATACTCAATTAAACATCTTATAAAAAGCAAAAGTTTGGTAATTAATTATCACTTGATTGCAATTAAGGCCTAATAAAATTTAAATTTAAGACTCTGTCTAAATATCTGAATTATTATATGTCTTATTTTTTATTATATATTTATTTTTTTATGTTATATTATCGATAAAAAAATATTAATTATTAAAATATTTTAAAATATATAAAAATAAAATATACAGAAAATTTAGACAACTTAAAACATAAATAACATATACTTATGGTCTTGAAATACATAACCAAGTGCTAAGAGATTCCCAAGTAGGTGGGATGCTGAATTTTATTATTATTATTATTATTGTTATCATTCTTTATCCTTTATAACTTAAAAAAAAAAAATATACTTTAAATCAATTGAAATTACTAATGTGATTATGATATTAATTCCTTCTTGTTTAACCTAAATATTTGTAATTCTCTGTTTTTATAGTTTAAGAAGCGAGTTAAATTAAAAAAAAAAAAAAAATATGCAAGATTTATGAACTCTTGATTTAGTATTCATGTATAAGAATATTGGTGCAATATATATAACTTATTAATTTAGTATTTTCAAGAGAATTGGTATAAAAAATTTATTCCATTTATAAGTTTATTAATAATTAAATAGTATCAAAGAAAAATAAATTTATTTACCTATCTCCAAATTTATTCAGCACAAAAAAAGTTTGTGATATACCATTGCCAAAAGGGAAAGCGACGAGAAAAAAATGAACTGAGATTAATAATAAAAGAAAAACAATAATAAGAGTGACTTGAAATTCTTAATCTCCTTCTACATCAATTCATATTTTCTATTTTTTTATATGTCTTATTTTTTATTTTATATAATTATTTTTTAAAATTATTTTGAAAATTAATATTTTTTATAAATAATGTGGCTTATAAAAATATATAAAAAAGAAATGAGAAAAAAAAAAATCAGACTGCTTTCACATGGGGATGGTGAGGCCAAGTCTTTTGTGGGGTGAATTTCAACAAAAATTTAAGAAAAAAAAATCCCTAAAGCCTCTATACTTGAATCCCCTTTAAACAAAGCCACCCTTGACCCTACTCTCTTCTCATTAATGAATGGGAGAATCAACACAGTTTTTTCTTTTTCTTTAATGTTGAGAGAGAGAGAGAGAGAGAGTGTTTGTGCAAAACTTGTGTTTTTTTTTTCTGGTCTCTCTCGTCAATTGGGACATTAATGCCCTCCCAACTGCCAATTAATGACTCTTCGCAAATTGCCAGACTACTCTCATCTTCTCATTAACTCCCCTCTCGCATGCCAATTCCCTTTTCCATCTAATACCCGCCCCGACCCGATCTGATCTACCATTCTTCCGTTTCTCCGCTTATCCAATCAAATCCTTCCACGTGTCTACCTCCTGTTAAACCTCTCCGGTGACAGTAGTGCCTCCGGATCTCCACACCTTAACCGGCTTGACGAGAAAGCTGCCACCGACGATCTTAAAAACATTGGGCTTGCCATTGACTTGCTCCGTCTTGATGATCCTCCTCCGCTTCCGCCTGCTGCGGGGAATCTCTCTGATAACGGGAAGAATCCTCCTCCTCCTCCTCCTCTGCGTCTCAAAAATGGTGATTTCATCCCTCTATAATATCTAAATGAGAATACTCTAGCCTTTGATAACGATCCAAACGGCGATGGACGTTTACTCCAGAAGCTACCTCCTCTCCGGTACCGCCATGGTGATGCTGTCGCTGGCTCCATCGCTAACATCCTCTCCGACGCCAAGCTCCGTTCAAAACCGAACGAGTAAGACCGTTTCAATAAGAAATCACGGCCGTTGAATCTATCCTCTGATTGACTGTAATTGTTGAAATTGTTGCTGTTTCTTCTCGATGAAGGTTCTTCAATGCACGGAGTAATCTCCATCACCGTCGTTGTCGTGGTGGTCGCTGCTGTGGTGCTAGCATGAGGTGGAGTTTGCATTATCGGTTCGAGAGTAATACTATGCAGAATCGTATCATCGAGGCTTGGCCGGATTCTCGCGGCCATCATCGGAATAAACGGAGACTCCGACCGGAATATTTTGGCGCGACATAGAGGACAGTTAGCGTGAGACCTTAGCCAAATATCGATACAATCAACGTGAAAGGCATGAGAGCAAACAGGAAGCGTACGAACATAATCGTTCTCCTCGAACTCGAGTAAACAAACCGCGCAGTCTTTGCTATTACTGCTCTGTTTCTGGAAGCCATTTTTTGTAGTATAGAGGAAGAGAGGTAAAGTCTTGATAACGGACTCATCAAGTCCATAAGGGGAATACATATGAAATCCGTCAGGTGAGTCAAACGGAGGCTGTGGAGAATCCAGGTCGCCGTTGGAAGAAGGGGGATATGGACGGCGATGGCGGCGTCGCCACCTGCGCCAGCGGCGGACAACGCGGATGAGATAACGTGAAATCAAACGTGAGTATGTAATTACCAAAAAAGCTGTGGCTACCACTACTACCATGGCTATCAACGGCGGACTGAAGTCAACAGGGAGTCTGGAGTTAGGAGGCGGAGGTGATGATGCTAATGATGAGGTTGATGACGACGATGTTGATGATGATGTTGATTGGCTGGGACTCGTAATTATACCTGTAGAGGTAGTGGTGGTAGTAGTGGTGGAGGAAGGAGTAGTGGCGGCGGGAGATAAGGCCCACTGTGAGAAGTGGTGGTGATTGTGATGGTGGCTTGCCGGTGAGGAAGCAGGGGCCATGGTTGTGATGGCCATGGTTGTGTAGTAGAGGTGGTGGTGGTCTTCTTGTGAGGCGTGTTAATGGCGTTTTTGGGACTTGCTTGTTTTTCAGTGTATGAGTGTTGGGTTTGGGTGGGTTTAATGGTATCGTTGACCGTGATTTCTCGACGGTGGGGCTGCCATTGAATGCCACGTCACTATTCAGAATTTAAGACGCGTGGTGATTTCTATTAAGTACGGACGATGCCACGTCACTATTCAGAATTTAAGACGCGTGGTGATTTCTATTAAGTACGGACGATACCACTTGTGCATAATTATTACCACCAATTACATAATTATTACCACCAATTACATAATTATTACTGCCAATTACATATAACCACATACTTTTGAAATTTGGAAATTTGCTGATGTTGCATTTTATTTTAGAAAATATTTACATATATGAGGTTATATTTGACAATATCATCAACACTTAAAATTTAAATTTTTTTTATATTTAATCAAATAAACTTTTAAATAATTAATAACATTTATCTTAAAAATTTTAATTAAATTAAAAATAATAATTTAAAATTTTTTAATTTAAAATTTATACATTCATTAAATAATTTAAATTTATTTTATAATTTAAAAACTATATCACTAACATTATTTAAAATTTATATTTTCAATTTTACTAAACACTTTCTAATATCTATGTATATGTTCACATCCAATTAATATTAGAAAATATTTGGGACTAATTTAATTGATAAGAGAGTTTATTATTTTTTTATTTATTAAAATTTAATTTTTAATATTGTAAATTTATTTTTTAATATTAAATTTAAATTTATTGATTCGCAACATAACAATCATCACAAGAGTTAAGAAATAACAATTATTTATGATGGAGTACAATTTAATATTTTAATTTGAGATTATTATTATTATTATTATTTGTATTTTTATTTGTTTTTATATTAGTTGCGAGGAATTATAATATATTAATTTTTTTAATTATGTACTGTTTTATTTTATGAATTAATAAATACTTAATTCTATTTAAAAAAAATTAAATTTTAAAGTTCAACACTAATATAATATTTTTTAATATATGAGTATGAGCATTTATTCTTAAATTAGGAAAAATTTATTTTGAATTGATGTATAAATTGTTTTGAAAATATTATTGATAAAAAAATATACATTTAAAATTATATTAATGTTTTTTTATAATGAAAATACATTTATATTTAAATTTGATGTATTAAGATGTATACACGGGCGAAAACTGGTGTTAGTGATGCAGTAGCTGGGGGCAAGGCGATACGTGTGTAACAGAGCATGTGTTTTGTTTTGTACTTTATTATAAGAAAATGCAAATTTAATGTGGTGACCCACACAATTACCATAATTTTACATAGACTTTTTTAGCACTTTGCTTAAAATAAAAAAAATAAAAATCCAAGTTGTGTGAATTTGACTGGTAGACCCTCCACTAATAAGGCAGGAAGGGAATATTCAAATATTGTACCAAATCAGAAAATCTAATTTGCCGAGGTGGCAGGATATATCATATCACTATAATATAAAAATATTAATCTTTCTAATCACTGTCTTAAATACATTAATTAAAAAATATTAATTCAAATTAAATTAAATAAATAAATAAATAACAAAAATTTTGATTTATTATTTAGGATAATAATAATTATTATTAAATATAATTATATTTATTTATTTATTTATTTATTTATTAAATTAAATTTAATTATTTTTTCATTTATTTTATTTTAAATTAATTTAATTATTTTATTTAAAATAATTATTATCTGAAATAGCTGTTTTATTTAAATTGTTATTAGATAGGAAATTTCAATTTGTTAGGGATGTGACTTCAGAGAGCATAGTGTAAGACTGCAAAATCCAATCAGAGGTATTCATATGACAATTGGATGTTATTTATGATATTGACATAGTTACCATAAGATGGGACCTCATGCATAGACTATAGCTGGTAATTCAATTTCCTGATATTAATTATTATATTTTTAAGTAAATTTATATATACATTTTTATTTTTATTTATATATAATATTTTTTAAAAATATTACATAATGACAATATAATATTGTCATAAATTTAATAAAAGCAATAAAAATTAAATAAATGAAATTGAGAATATAATTTTTAATTATTTTTATAATAATTCGAAGCTAAACTTTTTTTTACACCTATTTTTTTTAAAGTTTATGACTTAAAATTCCATAAAAATTATTAGGATTTCATCCAAAGCTTGAAATCTCTTTAAATATCTTAATCATCAATGTAAATTTTATTTTTTTAATGTTTCATTTAAAATTCAAAATATATGAATGTTACAGTAGAAGAAGCATGTAATCTCATTATTGCTAATAATTTTTCAAATTTAATTTAGTAGAAGCTCTTAAAAGGAAAAGAAAAAACATAAAGAGTTGAATCATTGAATAGACTAAGAAGACTTATAAATGGTAGAGTATCTAATAACCTCTAATTTTGGTAAGTAGCATTAATCGCATTTTGTCTTATAGAACCCACTCAACATAATTACTTATCTAATCTTAACCCATTTCTTATATTTTTCCTGCCTAATTGTAACAATTAATTAATTTTCATCTATTTTCCTATTTACTTTTCAAATTTCAATATCTTTTCAGCATAGTAACATAATTTATGAATTATTTTATTTTATTATTATTTTTGCATAATTTTAATAATTCACTTTACTTTTATACACAAATTAAAAATTTAATTAATGTCATATAAAATTTTTAAAATACTTTTGCTTATTAATAATAACGTATTAATTTTTTATTTTTTATTTTCATAATCTTAATTATAATTTTTAATCCTTAGTTATTAAATTTTAAAATATTATTCTAATAATTAGTATTATCAAATAACTTAAAACTAATAGTTACAGAGTCCAAATTGCTAATGTTTAACTGTTACAAGAGTTGGAAAATAATTTCAATATTATTGTGTTAAACAATCATTGATATTCATAATTAATGTCATCTTTAAATGGCCTCCAAGTTAGAAAATATTGTCCTCTTAAGTCAAATTGATTTTAGTCATTGTTTATATTATTTGCATTTGAAAATTGAGGTAGACCACAATTAACAATTATTGAACAAGATCAAGGACTTGCAAAATTACAGTTTCACTGCCAATAACATTGTATATATTAAAAAAGTAAATACTTTCAATCTTGGCACTCACAACAAAATGATTTTAGATTCATCCCTGTTTAAAAAGATGATTAGTCTTAATATATATAAATTGATTTAAAAATATCGTGGTTTTGAAAAAAAAAAAAAAAAAAAACTAAGAATTTTGTTAGCAAATAGAAGAAACTTGAGGGGTGCACACATGTATATACTCGGATGAAAGTCAAATCGATTAAATCGAATGAAATTGATTAAATTAAATTGAAATCGATAATTTTATAATTTATTTAATTTAGTTTAATTTAATTTAAAAAATAAAGTAAATTAAAAGTTTGATATGAGTTAAGATTTAAGTATTTTTTTCTCTGATTTTAAATCAAACCATACTGAAATTATATATATATATATAAATATTATTTTTTATCATTATTATAATTAAATATATTTAATTTTATTTTATATATAACCATATATTTTTTTAACTTAATATTAATTTAAAATTAAAAAAAAAAACCATCCATGATAATTAAATAAAAAAAAGAGTCAAATTATTGAAAAAAAATATAAGTTTTGGATGTGCTAATTAATGAAATAGACAAGTTTTAGGTTATACAATATTAAACTATTTTTAAATTTTTTTATTACCGATATTTTTTTGGTGTTTTTTTTTTAATTTATAATAAAATAATAAATATTTATAAAAAAAAATTGATTTGAAATCGAAAAATCGAAGGTATTTAAACCGAATCAAATCGAACTAAATCCAATGATTTAATTATAATAATAATTTAATTTGATTTAAAAAATTTTGAAACTAAAAATATTAATTTGATTTAATAATAACCTTTAAAACCGACTAAACCAAATTGTTGCCCCCCTACTATACACCTTCCCTTACACTAGCAAACTATCATCTACCATGATATAATATGAATTATCTGTTTCATTTTGTATCTCATCTCATGTTTCATACTTCTTTTTATATATCACATTATATTTTTTTAAAGTGTTTTAATAATTAATATTTTTTTCATATATGATATGACATATAAAAAGAAATATAAGACAGAAAATTATATAAAATATGGGACTGTAATAAATAAGGTTGCAAGTTATATATAGATATAGTGGATAAAAAGTAAAATAAATCACTAAACTTAAGTCATTTTGGTCAATAAAGAAAAAATAGTTTCAGATCAGTCACTAATCTTTGTAAAGATTTTCTTCCGATAGTCATTCGCTGGAATCTTACATTGAGAAGCTGTATGACACACCACGTTAGCGTCGGAGTCCAATCTCATGCCACATGTGTGTTACATAGATATCACGTCATTTGTATTGATGAGTCAACATATCACATAAGTTTATAACATTTGAAGTCACTGAATTTTAGTAGATTTTTTATTTTAGTTACTAAAGAAATTTTTTTTGTTCAAATCAATCACTAAAGTTCTAATTTTTTAATTTATAGGTTATTCATCGGATTTTGAAGTCGAAAAACTGATTTGGCATATCATATGATCGCCCAATAATGAATAAGTGTCATGTCGATGCCACATAAATATATATAATTCAACTTATAAAATAATAAATGAATACTTATATATATATATTAAATAATTTTTGATAATCACTAAAATATAACAAAAAATTACTAAACAAATACAAAAAGTCGAAAAAAATAAATATATTATTTATTTATTTTCTTCCTCTCATTTCGCTTCCTCTGCTTATTTATGAATCAATGCACAAACCCAAATCGCTATAAAAATATCTTAATTTCTTTTTATTTTTTTCTCTCGTCGCTTCATCTTTTCTTTCCAAAATTTAATTAATTCATTACTCGCAAATTTAACCTCACCGTTGGTTCATCGTTGAACATCGTTGTTTGTTTACTTGACCTCTTTTTTAGTCATGGGTTAGATTATTATCTAAATTAAAACTTTCGATTCATCATTTCACCAAACGGAAGAATACTGTTATTCTAAAGAAATGAAAATTTTAATTTTTGGATATTAATAAATTTTGAATTAAGGATATGTGTATTAACGAAGATGTATAGTTAAATTATAAATTTGTTTATATTTTAGTGATTAGAAAAAATTGTTTAATATACTACATAAATATTAAATTAATTATTTTTTTATTTTATAAGATAAATTATGTATCTGACATGATATTATTTACATAACATTTGTGATTTTGTAGAATCTATATGGTATCATCATGATAATTTTTTTATTTTCAGGAGATGACATGATATGTCACTTTAATTTTTCAACCTCAAAATTTAATGAGTGAAATATAAAAGAAAAACATTAAAATTTTAATGATTAATCTGAAAATGAATTTTTCTATAGTAATCAAAATAAAAAAACTCACAAAAATTTAGTAGGTTTAAGTTTTATAAGTTTAAGTGGCATGTTGACTCATCAAAACTAATGACATTATAACACCCAAATTTCTTTTTATTAATTTTAAAATATTATTTTAATCAAAGAAAAATAGTATTTTGAATAATATTTAATGAATATAAAAATATTTTTCAATTATATAATATTTTATTATTATATAAAGCGAAGAAAAA
>CANXYC011319164.1:0-11585 GCA_948193065.1 Aleurites moluccanus
TTTTGAAATAATTTAATATGATTAAATTAATTATCTAATTTAATTATTTACATATGATGTATTTAATTAAATTAGGACCATTGGATTATGTTAATATTAGGATCCATAAGTCCAAGGTCAAAGGAGTGTGTTTGACCTTTCATTAATGGCATTATTATCATTAGGCTTATTGTTTTAATCTAAGCCGTTAGATTAAAACCTAATTAATTAAGGGACATATAAATATGATGAGATCATAATTAAAAAACCCTAAGTCATAAATCACATCCCTTGGACAAAAATAGAGAGGAAAATCAAGAAAGAATTCAGCCACCATTCCTTCTCCATCCAAACCGAAAATTCTAAGGCTTGCAACTAAGGATTTTTGGCACCTCTTTTCTAAAAGCTTATTGTTTGATCTTCACTGGATTACTATTTGGGCTTTCCTCATCTTGTGGGAAAGATAGTGGTTTGCTACAACCCTTTCTTGGTGATCAAGTGAAGAAAAAGTTTCCAAATACAAAGGTAAAAATCTTGATTGTTTAATTAATCTTCAATTTTAATCAACATAGAGATCTTGGTTTGGAATTTTTTTTTTGTTTTTCCACTGCGCCTAACAGCCTAAATCCCAACATGAGCCTAGTTTGAGAAAAACACAGCGTGAACCAAAACACTTAGGTTTGATCTTGAACCTGTAAAAAGATCAAAGATAGTTAAATACTCAAGTGTTATCTTGAGGAGTGAACGTAGGCTCGTTTTGGCCTAACCACTATAAATCTTTGTATTGATTTTCTTCTTCTCTTCCTTCATCGTATTTTTAATTTGTCATTATTTTATAAGACAACCAATTCACCCCCCTCTTGGTTGCCAAAGGGACTAACAACTGGTATCAGAGCTTGTCTCCACTCTTTCTAAAAGATTTAATTATCTTGGAGAAAAGATCAAATGGCAACACAAGCATCAAACACTCTTGAAGGAGGGTCAACAATGAGACCACCATTCTTCGATGGCACCGACTATCCCTATTGGAAAAATAGGATGGAAATTTTTATGGATAGTGATGGAATCAATTTATGGGATGTAGTAGAAGAACGACATAGAGTTCCCACTATAACTATAGATGGTATCTAAGTCAAAAAGCCAAAAAGTGAATGGACCATCGCCGAAAAGAAAGCAAATGGAAGAAATCGCATAGCAATGAATACTCTCTATTTTACTCTTAGTAGAGAAGAGTATGGTAAGATATCTCATTGCATCTTAGCAAAACAAATTTGGGATACCTTTCAAACCACTCATGAAGGGACAAGTCAAGTCAAAGGTAAAAAGATTCAACTTTTCACTCATGAGTATGAACTTTTTAAAATGCTACCTAATGAAAAAATTTCAGAAATGTATAACTATCTTATGGTTATTGTTAATGGATTGAGAAAGTTGGGAAAGTCTTACTATATAGAGGATATAAACTGCAAAATATTAAGAGTTCTTCCTAAGAAGGATTGGGAGGCAAGAGTAGCCTCAATCGAAGAAGCAAACGACTTAAGCTCTCTTTCAACTAATAATCTATTGGGTAAGCTTCTAACTCATGAGATTACTTTATCTCAGCAGAAAATTGATGAAAAAACAGAAGAGAAAAACAAAGGACTTGCTCTTATTGCTTCCACAGAATCTACATCAAATGGAAGTGACATAGAGGATGATGATGATGAAGAAATGGCTCTTCCAACAAAAAGAATAAGAAATCTTATTCTTAGAAAAAAGAAGAATGAGAATCCCAATGAGAAATATGATTGGCAAGAGAGGCCAAGAAGCAATCAAATCAAATGTTATGAATGTGATAGAGTCGGACATATGAAGTCCGAATGTCCCAAGCTGAAGAATACAATGAATTTTAAGAAGAAAGCCCTAACAGTAACTTGGGATGACTCGATTGATTTAGATGATAATGAAGAAACTAAGGAAGAGGTTGCAAATCTATGCTTCATGGCAATTGATGAGGATACTTCTTCTAGTGAGGTAAGTAATTCAAACTTTACTTTTTATGATGATGATGATGATGTAAAAATAATGGAGACTTTACTTTCAAAGTATCATAAGTTGTAAAACAAATATGATAATTTGAAAGAATTATCAAATAAATTAGTTCATTCTTGAGAAAATTATAAGGAGGAAATAGTTAAATTAAATGATTGTAAATGTGATTTGGAGAAAACTATTACTCTAAAAACTCAAGAGATTGATTCTATCTCAAAGGAAAACAAAAATCTGAAAAATAAATTGCTTTCATTTGATGATTGCTTATGAAAATTTTCAAAAGGAAAAAAAAAAACTTGATCACATTCTTAAGTCTCAAAGATATCCAACCATTAAGTATGGACTTGGTTTCAATGGAAGTAATAAGTCTTCTATCTCCAAAATCACATTTGTTAAAGCATCTAATCCATCATATAAACCCTGTATTCCTCTATCTAAAGTGCATAAAAATGTCATACATGCACATAAGAATCAATATCATTCAAGACCGAATCATTTAACTAAAATAAAATGTCATTATTGTGGAAAAACTGGTCATACAAATTTCAAATGCCATATTAGAAAAGTGCATCTAGGATACATAAATGATATAAACCCTAAAGGACCCAAAAGTATTTGGGTAGCTAAGAATGGTTATACTTTTAAATGTAGGTGTACTTAAAATCTACCAAGATTGAACACTTTTGGTACCTAGATAGTGGATGCTCAAGACACATGACCGAGAAAGCTAGCTTGCTCTCCAATATTGAAGATAAATCGGGAGGCAAGGTAACATTTGGCGATAATAGCAAAGGTAAAATCATTGGCTTTAGCCAAGTTGGTAAGTCAAATAAACCCTCTCTTGATCAGGTACTCCTTATTGATGCACTTAACCATAATCTTGTTAGTGTTAGTCAATTATGTGACATGGGAAACAAGATCATCTTTTCCTCCAAGAAATATTATGTTAAACTTGAAGGATAAGAAAATCTTGTTCGTTGGTTATAGAATTGGCAATGTATACATGATTGATATAAATGAAATGCTTGAGGATGAACATTGCATGATTTTTCTTCATAATGATTCTTGGCTATGGCATAGAAGACTAGGACATGTTGGCATGAAGCATATAGAAAACCTCATGAACCATGACCCAGTTATAAGACTCCCAAAGATCAAAATCCGAAAGGATAAACTGGCATGGAGCATATAGAGAACCTCATGAACCATGACCTAGTTATAGGACTCCCAAAGATCAAAATCCAAAAGGATAAACTTTGTGATGTATGTCAAATGGGAGAACAAATCAAAAGTTCTTTTAAGGCCAAGAACCAAGTTTCTTCATTTAGGCCTCTTGAACTTTTGCATATGAATCTTTTTGGACCTTCTTCAACCTTAAGTTTGGGGGGTAAAAAATATGTATTTGTTATTGTTGATGATTACTCTAGATTCACTTGAGTTCTATTCCTAACTCATAAAAATGAAAGTTTTAAAGAATTTAAAATCTTTTCAAAACGTGTTCAAAATGATAAAGGTTTTTGTATCACATCTCTTAGAAGTAATCATGGTAGAGAATTTGCAAATAAGGATTTCAAAATGTTGTGTGATGAATGTGGTATCTCACAAAACTTCTCTTCTCATAGAACTCCTCAACAAAATGGGGTAGTGGAAAGGAAAAATCGCACATTGATTGATATGGCTAGAACAATGCTAAATGAGTATTTGTTGCCTAAGTATTTTTGGGCGGAAGCCATCAATTATGCATGTTATATTTCAAATAGACTTATTATAAGACCTATTTCAAACAAAACTCCTTATGAGCTATGGAATGATAGAAAACCAAGGATCTCATATCTAAGAGTATTTGGATGCAAATGCTTCATATTAAATACCAAGGATAATCTTGAAAAATTTGATTCCAAAACTGACATTGGTATATTTCTTGGATATTATACTACTAGTAAAGCATATAGAGTTTTTAATAAAAGAACACTAGTAGTTGAAGATTCTATGCATGTGACATTTGATGAATTAAACCCTTTTGAAACTAAAAAAATTTGACTTGGATGAAGTAACTAATATTTTTGAAAATACTCATTTAAATGATTCATCTCTTGTCATTGACAATCATGTTGACTTATACAAAGAAATTAATGAAAGTTTTGAGAATCAACCAATTGATTATAAGACCCTTCAAAGTGTAAATGAACTTCCAAAGGATTGGAAATTCAAAAAGGATCATCCCAAAGATTTGATCATTGGAGAACCATCTAAAGGAGTCACCACTGGATCTTCAGTTAAGGAGATAGTTAATAACCTTGCATTCATCTCTAAAATAGAACCTAAGAACATCAAAGAAGCCTTAGATGATGAGAGTTGGGTAGATGCCATGTAAGAGGAGTTGAATCAATTTGAAAGAAACAAGGTTTGGACCTTAGTTCCTAGACTCTTAGACCATCCTATCATTAGTACTAAATGGGTTTTTAGAAACAAAATAGATGAGGAGGGAGTAATAAATAGGAATAAGGCAAGGCTATTGGCTCAAGGGTATAATCAAGAAGAAGGTATAGACTTTGATGAAACCTTTGCACCCGTAGCTAGACTTGAGGCTATTAGAATGCTTCTAGCTTTTGCATGTCATATGAATTTTAAATTGTATCAAATGGATGTTAAAAGTGCTTTTTTAAATGGTTATATTGAAGAAGAAGTGTATGTTACTCAACTCCCTGGTTTTGAATGTTTTGATTTTCCAAAACATGTCTTCAAACTTCAAAAAGCTCTTTATGGTCTAAAACAAGCTCCTAGAGCTTGGTATGATAGACTTAGTTCTTTTTTAATTAAAAATGGTTTTTCAAAAAGAAAAGTTGATACAACACTTTTTATTAAAAAGGACAAGAAAAATTTATTAATTGTGCAAATTTATGTGGATGACATAATATTTGGACTAATGAGTCTTTATGCAAAGAATTTTCTAAGTGCATGCAAAAAGAATTTGAAATGAGTATAATGGGAGAATTGAAGTATTTCCTTGGATTTCAAATCAAGCAAAAAGAAGAAGGAATCTTCATCAACCAATCTAAATACATAAAATGTCTTCTCACAAGGTTTGGGATGGAAGGACCAAAGGCGAGTAGAACTCCAATTAGCCCCTCTATCAAATGTGACAAAGATAATCTTGGCAAACCTATTGAAGAAAATAAATATAGAGGTATGATTGAAAGTTTACTTTATTTAACTGGTAGTAGACCCAATATTATGTTTGTCGTATGTTTATGTGCTGGATTTCAATCTTGTCCAAAAGAGTCACACTTGCATGCTATAAAAAGGATTTTTAAGTATTTAATTGGCACTCAACACATTGGCTTATGGTATCCTAGAGGTATGGAATTTAATCTTGTTGGCTATTTCGATGCGGATTTTGCCGGAAGTTGCTTGGATAGGAAAAGTACCTCCGGTACTTGCCAACTTTTAGGAAATTGTCTTGTTTCTTGGTTTAGCAAGAAGCAAAATTCCGTGGCTTTGTCCACCACAGAAGTCGAATATGTGGTAGCCGCTTGTTGTTGTGCACAAGTGTTGTGGATGAAATAACAAATTAAAGACTTTGGTGTGACTCTAAAAACTATTCCCATTAAGTGTGATAATACTAGTGCTATAAATTTATCAAAAAACCCTGTTCAACATTCAAGGAGTAAACATATTGATATTAGACATCATTTTCTTGGAGATCATATGTAAAACAATGTTGCTCTAGAATTTGTAGTGTCAAATAATTGATTGGTAGATATTTTTACAAAACCCTTAAATGAAGAAAGGATGAATTTTATTAAGAGAGAATTGGGCATGTTAAATGGAAAAATTTTTCAAAAATAAAAATTGCTTGGTTTATGATGTTTTTTGGTAGTCGCAGCCGCGACCTATAAGAGTGCAGCCGCGACTCTCAGAATATCAACAGTAGCAACTGCTACTCTTTTGAGATTTTTCGTCTGTTTAGTTCGCAGTCGTGACTGATTTTCATCGCAGCCACGACCATTTCCTTCACAGTCGCGATCAGTTTTTTGTCGCAGCTGCTACTTCTCATCTCTTCTTTATTTTGCCAGCCAGCTCGGCGTCGTAGCCGTGACATGCACGATTTTTAGGTTTTTAAATCCTCTTTCTCACGCTTTCAGTCACTTTTCACTCTCATCCTAAAATATTTTCTCTTAAAATCTCTCTCTTTTTCTTGCTTCAATCATCTTTTCACATCTCAATGGCACCAAAAAGAGTAAAATCTTGGGCTAGGGAGGGTCAAGAAGCTTCTAAACGTCCAAATTTAGGGCAGACCTCCATTCCCTCTCCTCAACCAAGTTCCTCCTCCTCAGAATCCTCTTCTCCACCTATTCCTCCTCCTCCCACTTCAATTCCTTCTCCTGCTCCTATTCCAAAGAAGAAAAGGACTCCAGTCAATCATGAAGAATGGAATCCTATAAATCTGAAATTTTTGGTTCAATCCCTAACTCCTCAGGAAATTACCCGGTATGAAAATCTTGCATCCAATTGTACAATTCTTCCTTCTAGATATGTAATTAGATGGAATTAAACAGTTTAGGGCTGAGTGAACCCATTAGGATAAAACTCCAATCTGTCCATTGGCTCACAATGGTGGTTATTAAGTGTGATTGTTTTCCTTTGCTTACCTTGAAATTTTTCTCCACTTTTTCTCTTGACACAATAAGAGGATCTACCTATGGTAACATGAGTTTCAAACACTTGGGTAAACCCTATACCCTTTTTCTTAGGCAAACCAATTAGTTTTTTGGATTTACTGAAATTAGGGCAACTGGTTTTTCCCATGAATTTGAAGAAAATATGCATGAGTTTTGGAAGGAAATCACTAGGTCTTCTCAACCTTTTAACCCCAGAATTTCAAAATCCACAAGTATTAGAGACCATGTTTTCAAGGTGATTCACATAATTATCACCTATACAATCAATAGTAGAGGAACTAGTTACAGTGCTTTTCTCAAGACCGAGTTGTTCTTTCTTTGGTGCATCGAGAAAGGTTATCCTATTGCCTCTACTAGATGGTTGGTGGATCAATTTAATAACATTGCTCGCAAGAAATCAGGAGATATTGTCTGTGGTCACTTGGTGACACATATAGCATGTAAAATCTGTGAAAATCCTTCATTTGCTCTAGATAACACTGCCTTCAAACCCCTGGTTCATAATCTTCTAGAGAATAAATTCCTCGGGGTTATTACCTTGCAGCGTATAGGGATCATTGAGAAAAGGTCAGATGGAACTTTTATTCTCAAAGTTGTTCCTGTTGTTGGTGAGGATGCTGAGCAACAGGAAGAAGTTCCTGCTCCCTCTGTTGATACCACAGCTCCTCCCCAGTCTGCACCTCCTGAAGACATAGCTTCTTCCTCTTCATTCATAGAATTTCTAAATGCTCTCATCGATGCTTTGGAGAATCGCCAAAATGAGATTATGGTGCACATGCAAAAATTGGATGAAAGAGTCTCTTCTGTTGAGGCTAAAGTCAAGACTTCTCTCAAAGTTGTGATTCTACGTTTACGTCACCAACAATGGGAGTTTCTGGTAGAAATGGAGCATCGTGAGGCTTTTTCTCCATCCGCTTCAGACACAGCTGATGCCAAGTCCAGTGAGAATGGGAACAATAAGTTACCTACAGAGGATACTCCCATGGATGTTGCCCCTTCTCAACCTTTGGATAAAGGCAAGGCACCTACTGATACTGATTTCTCCAGCATTAGAACTATTGGAGTCGCTGCAGTCGAGAGTTCTTTGGATCCTGCTCCAGTCGTTCCTCCTTCGTAGATTTTTTATTATTATTTTGTTTTGATCTTTGTTTATTGAAACTTTGTCTTGTAAAGATTTGATTAAATCTACTGTTACTCTTTTTATTGGTATGAAATAAAGGGGGAGAAAATTATGTGTGGAGATATGTGATATGTGTTATATTTGTTATAAAGTTATATTCTATGATTTTCAGAATAAAGCATAAATTAAGGAGGAGTTTATTAAAATACATAATCATGCATATCCTTTTTATAATTGGTTGTTTGTCACCATCTGTAATACCCTAGGAAGCTCCATCTTGTATGCATGAATTGATTCTCAGTTTATGGTTTAAAAATATTTAAATGATGGAAAATAATTTTAGAGACACAATTAGAAAGCAAATGCAAAACTTTTTCAGAAATCATCGGTGTCGAGAACATTGCCGGGAAAATAGCAGTCCAGCTAATTTAAGAATTTTTGACCCAGACTTGGGGGATGAAATAAGTTAATTTTATGTGAAATTATGGTGAGAATAAAGAGTTAAAAAATATTTTGGAACATTGAAAATAAGAATAATGGCAAAATTGTAAATAAAGGCGACTTTGGGGGTAATTTTGGAAATCTACTGTCTGGGATCCCGAAATGACCCATAACTATTTTTAAAAGATAGAACAACTTAAAATAAGGTATTTCACTCCCCACACTTGAGGTTGAATCTAAACAAAATAGATAGAATAAATTACAGAAAGTTTTAGGGTAAAAAATGCAAATAAGAAAAATTTTAGGCCAAAAGTGCAATTAAACAAAGTTGTGGGACCCACCCTTTCTAGAAATAGGCCAAGGTGGCTGGACATTATGGTGGAGGAGATGAATTTTTGATAGAAAAATTATAAATTGATTTATTAAATAATTAAATAGGTGCCAAATAAGCCAAATTCTAGAATTTTCTATTATTTTTTTATCTTCAATTTTTGTTGGCTTTTAAAAGGATGAGAACTATATATTGGCTGCCATTTTTGGAGAGGGGAACCGAAACATGGAGGGGAGAAAAGCCAAAGAAATATATCTTCTAATTTTTTCATAGAAATCAACAAAAAATAGCTAGGAAATTGAAGAAGGAAGATGAGAGAAGGAAAGAAAATTTGAATTCAAGATTTATGGAGAAAGAAAGAAGATGGAATTTGAGAATTTAATCTAATATAATGATTCTAAACTTATCATTTTTAATTGTATTTAAGAGTTATATAGCTTGATTTGGCAACTAATTGAGGTAATTAAGTTAAAAATATAAAGAATGAGCTAGGGTTTATATAGTTTATGGAATCTGTTTGATGGCAGTAAATTGTAGCTATTATTCCAAAATTTTAAAGACTGAATTTAAGGATGCTTAAAACATGAAAGTTTTAGATAAATATATTATTTATATTTCTATTAAATGAATTTGAAAAATTCGAAGTGAGGAAATAGTTATTGAGTAAAAACTATGACTAGCCTGGAATTAGGGTTATGAAAAAATGCTATTGTATTTTTATTGTACATAATGATAAATACAGAATTAGAAGATATATTCAACATAAAAGTGTTCATTTATGTCTTATATATAATCTTGTAAAAGGGCTTTGCAATTGGAATTGGTATTTATGAGATATTAGGTCATAAGTATAGACTTCCCGGAATGACTATTTAACAGAACATAGGTTATAGAATTCTATTGATTTGAGGACCATAAAGTTTGAATTAGAGAAAGTATTAAAAATAAAAAATCTTAATTTATATGTTATATAAATTTCTGAAATTTTTTTATAATTATATGAGTGAGGAATTAATTATAGGCATGGAAACAGGGTATATCTGGATAGAGGTTTTAGGACAATAATTTAACATTAGAAATTCACTAATAATTGTACAGTGATCCGAAAAAATCTTGAAATTTGAATATTTATAATTTTATGTGTCTATTTTCAATAGGAAAAGTAATTATAGAAATTGGTTAAGTATTGATTGAGTTATTAGTAAAAGAACAGAATCTGCCAGAATAGGATTGCAGGCAGAATGCAGGGTAGCAGGACTGGTTATAGGCATAAGTTTAAATTAACACCATAAATTGTGTAGTAATGATTTTAATGTAAATTTTGGATATGTTATAATCTTATATGTTAAGTTTAATTAGGAATAAGAATTGAAGCAATTGGATAAGTGTAGAGAGAGATATGAGTAATAAAACACAGGCTGCCAATAAGGTTCTTTATAGGCAAAATCCTAATAACTTGGAAATTTGAGGAATTTTCTTTAATATAAATATAAGTAATGTAATTTTATGTTAAATAGTATCTAAATGGAAATTAATTGGATATGTAGAGTCAAGAATGAATAAGAGACATTATTGGTACCATAAGAGATAAGGCAAAGAATCAAGGATAAAGGAAAAGGGAAATGTACAAGTTATAAGCTAAGGTGAGTAATGTATACATCATTATGCATACCATGTTTTGATTTGTTGATCCAATGAATATGTTTCCTTATTGGTTAGATGCCTCATTGCTATTGTTGATCATTCTTGATCATTCTTAAATATTGAAATCTTTCATATCCCTTGATTGTTATTGATATTGAAATGCCTATTATTCTTGATTGATTATGTACCTGAATTGCTCCTAAAAGTATACACACCAAATGTTTAATTATGATATTTATTGTTAATTGCTACCTTTGCATTAAGAAAAGAAACTGATATATGACTAATGAAATGTATTGACAAGTAATCCATTGTAATGTAATGTTCCTAATGAATACTTGATATTGTTATTGATTTCCATTGGCCTATTTACATGTGGATTTGACAGAGCTGCCTCATCGACGGGGTAGTGGGTACATGTCACAACCCGTTTATGGATCGCAACAGTCTTAGGATGTGGAAAATGCCAATGGCGACCGGCACCCGTAGAACCTAGTATCACATGCATAATCTATAAACTACAATATATATCCATTTCAGTTAGTTGTCATCCATTATGTTATTCTGCAATTCATTCTGAAATTTAGTGCAATTGGCTGTAACAGTTAATATATCATAACATATACTCATCATATATCATATCATTTCATCATATACATATATAACTGTTCATATCCTAGCTAACCCATATATACCCCATGAAGCAGCTAGATTATGAACACCAAAATAATACAGAATTTAAATATATACATGAGATAACTGTAGCAGAAATCCTCGGATGACAGACGACAGGATTCTGCAATCTACTTATCTCCTAAAATCGTTAAACAAGGAAAAGGTGAGTATATAAGATACTCAGTGAATCTATATGCATCATAAGTCAAAATAGGTTGGAACAATGATATATATATATATGATAAAGGAACAATGAAACAGTATCAATCATATTGGTTTATAGAATCAGTATCATAAATCGATAGGAATATCAATGGTTATATCAAGTCATGGAATCATATGGTAAGACAGATATAGGGCTCTGTAATACGTAGACTATGTGTAATCACATAGTCTATCACATATCAAGTAGGCATAAAACTGTTCAGGTCCTATGGTAGGGACCAATAACTCTTCCCAGCTAAGACATCAATATCAATGTGCACATTGCCGACAGTATGTACCCATTACCCTGTCGGAGCGGCAGCTCTGTCAAACCATAATTAGGTCAATACAAATGAGTATCATATCAATAGACATCATTATGCAATAATGGCATCATCACTGTCAATAAACTCAATATCTTTCAAATCAGATAGTATCTGAATCAAAGGCATTGCAAGATACAATATACAATCAAGGA
>CANXYC011319320.1:0-12612 GCA_948193065.1 Aleurites moluccanus
AAGCTACCACCATCCATTTCCTTATGTTTTTCTTTTGATTTTTGATGGAAATCCATCAATTCCTTCATCCTAAACACTAATTTGGCATTGGAATTCTTGGAAAAGTTCATTTGGTCAACCAAATAACCAAAAGAAAATCATAAGAAATGGGTGAGATGAATGGTGGCCGAACCCTAATGAGAGGAAACAGAAAGTTGCTGCTGGAAATGGCTGAAGAAGAAGATGAAATTCTGAAGTTTAGGTATTCATATATTTGTTAGAATTAGGTAAATCAAAGTATTGGTACTTTAACATTAAAATCAACATCTAACCATCCATTTAGCTTACTTAAATCCCATTGGCTATCAAAAATCAAAGTCAAACAGGCTTACATCAGATTTTCCACACCAAATCATGATCATTAAGGCAAAAATCCAATAAGGTGAGCTTATGATAGCTAATATGCTCCCGAACGATCCAACCGTCCGATTTTTCATCATTTAATCCAACGGCTAGATTTGATCAAGCCTAAACTATATAATAGAATCATACACACCTTATAATCCCATATTGATAGTAAAATTACAATAAGGTCCTTAATTTACTCCGAAACCCCTCAAACGCCCCCGTTGAGCAGTTTTTCCGAAATTGTCTCCAACCGGGTACATTTTTTCATACAATTCCCAAATAAATATTTTAAGACCATTTAAATTCACTTTTATTCTTTCCTTTACTCAAACATATTGATAAATTTATAAAACCTCAAAAAATTAAAAAATTACAATTTAGTCCTCCAATTATCAAAAATTCCAAACTTACCCGATTGAGTCCTAACTGACTTCAAACCAACTCTAGGCCTAAAAATTAGGTCATATAACATGCATACATATATATTCCATGCATTCACATATCATATTATCACATCATAAAGAAAGGAAAATAATTTCCCCAAAGGTCCCTATCAGGGTTTAGACTAAGGTGTTACAGGAGCTAATACAGAAGACAGAGCTTCTTGATCCTTTTTTCTAAGACGACTCTATGTAATTCTTTTGATGAACCATATTTTGTATTAATGTATTATATATGTATGATGAGTATACTCTAGAGCTTTGTAGTTAGATGTTGAGGATGATACTGTTTTGATGTCTAGATTAACACATTTATGGATTGTCCCTTGTTCCTTATTGATGCGGGATATATCTTTTGATCGGTAAGGAACAAGAGGAAATTATATGAAGATGTATTGAAATGCATGAATGATGATTATATGATTCATAAAATTGACAATGCTTGATGATAACTATGTATGATATAGATATATAATGTGTATGAGATCCAGATTATGGGTATTTTACGGGTTTATGTTGGCCTTAAGCCTAACCTTACCCTAGGACCGTCACACCATTAGAGTTGAGGTGTGGAAAAGGTACTATAAGAGCTATAGGTTTATAGTCCTTAAGGTAGAAAAATAGATAGATGTGCATGAGCCCTAGTATAAGTATTGATTAAGATAACTATGGAGTATAGGATTCATGTCTCGTCCATGTTGTATCTTTCTTACGTATAGATATGCATTAAGTGTACATAGTGAGTCTGATCTTGTTTGTTTTCTTATCAGTATTGAGATGCCTTCATAACGTGGTAGAGGACGAGGTCGAGATCGTCCTAAACGAGATTCGCCTTTCGAAAAAGGTTTTGCAGGTGGGAATGGAGGTGATGAAGTTTCTCTAATGCTACGAGTGGATGTGGCTAATATGGCTCAACAATTAGAATAGGCTACAAAGGAATTATGCAATGGTAGCTGAGTTCTTTACTCAACAGAGACAATAGACAATAGTAGGTACCTTTAGCACAAGCTCCAAAGATTCCCATTACTCTTGTAGTTACACCACCAGTTGTACCTTAAGTAGAGGAAGTATCATTTGAGAGGTTTCTTGAACTAAAGCCCTCAGAGTATAGAGGAGAGTTGGATCCTATTGATTTCCTAGAAGAAATTGAAAAGAAAGTACAGATCTTGCGAATTCCCGATCGAAGAGCCATAGAGTTTATTGAAAGGGGTTCAAGGTAATGAAGATCTTTCATGGGAGGGGTTCAAGGAATTGGTGTTGAATGAATTTCTTCCAGAAAGCGTAAGGGAAGCTAAATCTATTGAGTTTGAGAGATTGGTTTAGACTCTTGGTATGAGTGTTTCAAACTCTAGGCTTCAAAGGCCACTCTTAATCCATCTCTTCTCATTCCTGGGTCTCCCATAGTTTAGCTATATTATTTCCCTTTTACACCATAAAAAAATTAAAAGAATCACATTTAACAAAAAAAAAAAGCATTGCAATGGATTTTCATGAGTTATTCTTCAAACTATAAACTTTTACTTCATAGTCATAATCAAGATACTCACACCCATCATCTTCTCCAACAAAAGTAACCACTCAAATGAGTTTATAATCCTAATTGACCGAATCATATCTGAAACCTTAAAACACATACATTTAATAGCTCAATCTCAGAAATAGACACCCTTTTAAACATTCGAGTTAATGGGTTATACACAATAAGATCTAGATCCGAAATTAATAGAGCCACAATACATTATAAGAATTGACAACTTCATTACCACCACCAACTAGTAAAGAATGGATGAGTGTTTCCACAAATGATAAAATTGAAAGGTTATCAAGCAAAATGAAATTGATAAAATATATATTTTAGTCTCTAAGGATGAGACTGATATTGGATCTAATTAGAAGATAATGAAAAAGATGAAGGTGGGTGAAATTAGGATAAAAATATAAGGGTTTGGACAAGCATCAATAGTGAAAGAAGAGATTTAACAATAAGTTAAATGAGGATATCGTTGATTACATCGTGTATGATTTTAGACTTTTTTTTTTGTTTTGTTTGGGGAGTTTGGATGAGAGGAAAATGAATGAAAGGAAGAAGGAAAAAGATTAGGTTTTGAAATGGGTAATTATGTTGCTTAGAGTAAAGAAAGAGTATATAAAAGTGAAATAAAAATGAATCGTTGTCTGGTTGATGTAAACTAGTAAACTGTCATCGACAAAAGAAAAATCGACGAACAACATAGAAAAATATTAGAAGAGAAGAAATGAAATGGCGATTGTGAAATTGGAGAAGTGAATATTCTCTATCATGGAGAAGAGGGAAGCAAAAGAAAGAAGTAGAAGGGCCACTTGACTAACTAAGATTAACTCTTCGTTCAAAATAGGACTATTTGAGCCAAATTAAAAAAAAAAAGACTTTAATTATACCACAAAAAAATAAAAGGGTCTAAATGAGAAAATTGATATAATCCAAAAACTTATTTATGTCTTTATTCTATAATAATGCAGTTTGATCTAATTTTAAAAATATCATTTAGACCAATAAAATTCTTCCCAAAAAAATTTCCTCAAATCACATCCATAATATACCAAATAACATAAATGCATATGTTTTTTTTTTCTTAATTTGTTTTAAAGAAGAAGTTAAGTTGAAAATTATTTCTAAGTAAATCAACATAATAAAAAAAAAAATAAAAAAGTAAATTAATAAAAAAAATTATTTTTATTATTTTACTGTCTAGTTTTAACTATAAGAATAATATAATAGAAAGATTTTCATTTTTAATAGGAATGACAATGAACAGTATAAAAAATGGATATTATGAAACCTGAATCCAATTCGTTTAAAAATAAAAATACTTACTTTGCTAACAACTTCGCTTTGAGACTAGATGGAACGGGTAATGAATTAGGCGAATTGATGTGAATAATATACATTTAAATATTTATTTTATTTTTTTATTTCTCTTAAAATATATATATATATATATATATATATTTCATTTATATATTTTTTTCTAGATATCTATATATTATAATTTATATTTCACATAAAAATAATTATAATATATTAAATATAAATATAATATTAAAAAATAAAAATAATATATATAATCAGATTAAATTTTAAATAATTAAATCATTTTTCATATATAACCGTAACTTGATTCAAATACAAATTAAAAACCTGTTTCACCTATTTATTCGATCCATGAAAATCAGTCGGACCGAATACCATACTGAGCGGGTAAATTTGCGACCTTAGAGCAAAACAAAATGTTTCATGACAGAGAGAGATAAAACAGAGAACACATAACACACCCAACTCTAGAATCTCGTTTCTCGGGCCATCCGTTCACGAATATCAAGGAAATTATCTTCTTCCTGTTTTACCCTTTTCTCTTTTTTTTTTTTTTTATTTTTATTATATACTGCTTCTTTGTTTTTTAATAATAATAATATCATATATCTGTATTTTTGTTCTAGTGTTCCCTTCGCTTTCTCTTCTGTGTGTGTGTGTGGGGGGGGAGAGAGAGAGAGTCCAAAAAGCCACAAATTTTTATGTTTACTTCTTCGATCTATGCCCTCTTCAGTCTCAAAGAAATCTCCTAGAAACAAGCCCAAGTAAGCAATTGTTTTATTTTATTTTATTGTAAGAATAAAATATATTTATATTCTCATTCCTGAAAGGAAAAAATGATTGTGTTTTTATTTGTAATTCATAATTCTGATTCACTTCTTCAAATGCAATAAAATAATCTTCAATTTCTGGTTAACGGGTTTTATAACCATTTATTTGCTGCAAAATTTTTGGGTTCATTTCGTTTTTTTTTTTTTTTTTTCTTTTTTGAAAAAAGAATTGTATAATTCTTTTTTGAAAGTTTGGGTTTATTGTTAAATTGTGGAACTTTTGTTAACTGGAGGACCAGGTTCAATGGGTGTGGATTAGGATCCATGTTGGATTTCTTGGTTTTTGTTTCATTGTTATTGTTATCATTGCTGTTTGATTTAAATATTAAGTTATTTCTGTTTTATATACTGATCTTGGATTTTGTGTTGTGTGTTTGTTTTTTCAATTCTTTTTTAGTTCTTTGGGATTGCTTGTGTGGAAGGAATTTATATTTTAGCACATTGCCTTGGGCTTAAAAAGTTAGTTCCTTGAGGTGGAATTTCATGGGTTGAACTCAAAGAATAATGGGTAGCTGGAGTGAAGAGGAATATCGTTTTTTTGATGCTAATGAGGACATTGCATCAATTTCTGACGCAAAGTCTAATATTGTTGAGACATTTGATTCCACCTCTAGTGCTGATAATTCTATTCCAAATAGTCCTCATTATGAGGTATGGATGAGGAGCCCCATAAGCGTCGAAGAACGACGAAGTAAGTTCTTAAATTGGATGGGAGTGGGTCTAGATCAAAGTGCAAATGAGAATTCAGTTGCAGAACATAGTATGGAGGAAGAGATTGATAGAATTACAGAGAGCTTTGGGGCTGTGTTGAGAAAGTCAGTTTTTGAGGATGAGTTTTGTTCAACTCGGTCTACAATGTCTTGTTGGTCTAGTGATAGTTCCAATTTCCTAGAGGAGTTGGGTTCAAAGGTGAATTTCATATGTAGGGAGGGGACTTCTGGTAGGGGAATGTCGTGTAAAGATGAAGTAAGTGTGGAACAATCTGGAACAGCTGAGGAATCAGAGAACACTTCTGGCTCATCTCCCTCATTTCAACAACTTCTACAGAAGGAAATTGAGGAGCAAAATGGTGTGGTAGGTACCCCAAAAACTGTGAAGAAAGGGTGGTTGAGAAGATTACGTTCCATAGCTTGTGTTGTGGATAAGCAGGGGGAAGCTGAAAAATTGAGGCATGATGATGATGATGCACTTCTGCAGTACCGGGTACAGAGAGTTAAGGTTCGCCAATGTGGGAAGAGGACAAAGGAACTTTCAGCTCTTTATAAGGGTCAAGATATCCAGGCTCATGAGGGTTCAATTCTGGCAATGAAATTCAGTCCTGATGGGCAGTATCTTGCAAGTGCCGGAGAAGATAGGATTGTGCGGATGTGGCAGGTCCTTGAAGATCAGAGATCAAATGAACTTGACATTCCAGAAATAGATCCGTCCTGCATATACTTCACTGTCAATCATTTGTCTGAGTTGAAACCCCTTTTTGTTGATAAAGAGAAAACAGCTAAATTGAGGAGCCTGAGGAAAACGTCAGATTCTGCTTGTGTCATTTTCCCTCCAAAAGTTTTCCGGATATCAGAGAGACCATTGCATGAGTTCCACGGACACAATGGAGAGATCTTGGATCTCTCCTGGTCAAAGGATCATGTAAGTTGCTTTGTACAATAATGTGTTCTCTCAACAACTTAAAAATAAATGTAACATCAAATCAACATTAAATTTCTAATTCTTGTTGGTGTAGCATCTGCTGTCAGCTTCAGAGGACAAAACAGTTCGTCTATGGCAAGTAGGAAGTGACCATTGTCTTAGAGTCTTTTCACATAGTAATTACGGTTGGTTTTTGGCTGCTTTTACATTTCTTCTTAATATGTAATTTGTTAATTCATTTATTAGCCAAGGTTTTTGGTATATTTGTGTTTATTTGGCCTCATCTATTTCTTATAGATAATCACTCTTTCCTGATTTTTTTTTTTTTTATGTGATGCAGTAACCTGTGTTCAGTTTAACCCTGTGGACAACAATTATTTCATGAGTGGTTCTATAGATGGAAAAGTTCGCATTTGGGCAATTCCTAGTTGCCAAGTTGTGGATTGGACTGATATAAAAGAAATTGTTACTGCAGTGTGTTATCATCCAGAGGGGCAGGTTTGGTGATTTCTTGTTCTTTCATCTGTTGGTCTTAAGGATTTATTCTGGTCAGTGGATTAATAGAAAAATCATTGGCTCTTGCAGGGGGGAATTGTTGGCTCTATAGGAGGCAATTGTCACTTTTATAGTATGTCAGGTATACTTATTCAAATAATTAGCTACTACGAGGTTAAAATATCGTTTTGTTTTTATCAAAATTATAGAGATAGTCTTTTGACTGTATATGATATCCTTGATAAAATACATGTTACATGGGCGGTCATTAAGTTATACTTTCTGTGATTTTATTAGTTTTAGGTGTAATGCTTTTCTTGATTCCATTCATCCAAGTAGTTTTCATTACTTCTGTGAAGAATTGATCCAAGTAGTTTTCATTACTTCTGTGAAGAATTCATCCAAGTAGTTTTCATTACTTTTGTGAAGAATTCTTGCCATTGTGAGTTATATAGATTTTATGTGTAGTTTACTGGTTTTATGGAGATTTAGCTTTATCCAAGTAAAGAATGGCATGTTTGTTTTTTTAAGAAAATACTAATGGATAAAATTACATACTAAATAAAAAAAAGGATGAAGGTTTTCTGGTAGGCGGGCTGTGGATTGCATATACTATTGGCATGAAGTTAGATGAATGATTTTAAAGAAAAGTATACACATTAAGTAGCAAATTTTTGTTTTGCTTGGTTCAGACAGTCATCTGCAACTGGAAGCTCAGATATGTTTGCACAGTAAAAAGAAGTCACCTTGCAAAAGAATAACTGGCTTCCAGGTAATTATTTCCCGTCCCTATTCCCAGTGTTATTTTATTTGCTTTCTCTTTCTACATTCTGTTTTCAATTTTATCTCATTAAATGCCTTTAACCTCAGTTTTTCCCACAAGACTCGACCAAAGTAATGGTGACTTGTGCCGATTCACAAGTTAGAATTCTTCAAGGACTTAATGTGATTTATAAATACAGGGGTATGTGTGTAATTCTTATTCTTAACTTTTCACGATTTCTAGAACTTCTGTTTCAGACAACTCTGACTCTTTAATAATGAGATCAATTACTTATGATAATATGCATACCTAAAATTCAGTTTGATGATTGTAAAGTATTTTTTCCATTTCAGTTTGCTCAATACTTTTATTCTTTTTTTTTCTTTTATACTCTGTTGAATTCTAAATTTTCTCTATTCTCTCTTTAGGCTTAAAAAATGTGGCAAGCCAGATGTCTGCATATTTTACTTCAGATGGAAAGCATATTGTCTCAGCTTGTGAGGATGCCAATGTATATTTGTGGAATTGCATTGATCAGGAGAAGCATGTTCCTTTGCAAGCAAAAAAGATAAGGTCTTGTGAGCGTTTCTCAACAAATGCATCTGTCGCCATTCCTTGGTCTGGCTTGAAACATGAGAACTTGGAAAATAGAGTGGGATTTCATGTCTCAAATGACAATTCACCAGAAGTTATGCCATTTTCTTCACCAGCTGGATTTTATCTGAGCCAAGAAGTTTTCCTAGAATATTTTCCCAAGTGTTCTGCAACTTGGCCAGAGGAAAAGCTTCCTCCATCAAGCCCATTGTCAACATCATCAGCAATGCTTAAATCCCAGTACAAGTTTCTGAAAGCTTCATGTCAGATCACAGCCGCTTCTCATGCATGGGGTCTAGTCATTGTGACTGCAGGATGGGATGGACGAATTCGATCATTCCACAATTATGGGTTACCAATAACTGTCTGAGATTGTAATGATTTGGCTGTATTTCAGAGAATCAAAATTCATTCCTTTGGTTGGACATATAGTAACCTTCGTTGATGTGCTCCAAATCTAGTGTTGCATGGGGCGATCAGGTAGTGTTGAATATGGTAGCAAGTCCAGATTTAAATTATATATGCGGTATAGACGAATGTTTGAGAATATGGGTTGGGCCCTTCTCGGATATCAGGGACGTACAGGGAAAGAAGTACGTCATTACACATGGCAGCAGTTCTGTGGTTGCAATATAATCCAGCTCAGGAAAAGCAAGTGGCTGAGGTTAGCTTATCTGGATACTCAGCTTAATCTTACAATTTATTGATTTGTTAGAGAAATTTTTGTCTGTCAGACCAGAAAAAAATAAAAAATGGAAGTCGTGTTAGGAGAGAGCAGTTTGAGATTTCTCTCTTTATAATGAAGGTGGTCGTGGGACCTTTATAGAACTTCTTTCTTTGGCTCGCTGAAATGTTAGGAGGGAATCCAGAGCTTGTGGTTCAAGTTAATTTGGAAAAAAAAAAAATGGTGGGGAACTTTGCCATTATAACATGTTGGCTGATCTGAATGATTGAATTGTTTGTCTGCCATTTTGGGCCTGACTGTAGGGTCGACTTCATCTGAGCTTGGCGGTGGGGTTGTATTTGGACTCCTTTTCTGCTAAATGTCTTGTTTAGTTAGCCTAACATTAAAAAGTTTGAAGTCATCCTCATTTTTGTTTGGTGCACACATTTCCGTTGGAAAGCTTGTGGTTTTGGCTTTGGCTCATTGATGCTGGCAAGTTATTGCTAGGAGTGCTGACAACACCTTTTTGTCTTGCTAACATAATTTTGTAAATGTACTCTAAAATTTCTTCTAACATTACTTGGATTAGTTTTGAGTAACTAGGTTTTTATCCCTTCGGAAAATTTTTAAGAGCAAATTCCTTGTGGTTCTATAGCATACACAATTGTAGTTTATGTATATAAAAAACCCCTGTCCAGATGTTTATTATCTTTGTATACACTTTGCCGTGGGTATGGCTTGCAAAATGAAAAGCCAAAGATAATTGATGACCATTTAAGTCTATCAAATGCCTTTTGGATTTTTGTGTATGGCATTAGTGTGAATTTTCATTATTGATTATTTTGATTTGATCAGAATAAGTATATACAAATACGGCTATTTCTTTGGTGATGCAGCGACAGTTGGATCTATAAAATTTTATTACATTGATTTTAAGGCGAGAATCATGAAATTAAGAGGATGTTTGAATGTATAACTATAAAATTGAAATTAAGAGGATATTTGAATGTATAACTATAAAATTTAAATGATGTTTAAAAATGTATGGGTTGATTGATAAATTATTATGTATTTTTGTTGATTTGTCTTTTTTAAATTTTTAAAATCTGATAGCAGGTGAAAATTGTTATTGTCGATTAAAGTTTTTGCTAACTAAAAAAATATTTTTATTTTAAATATTTATTCAAACACCCTGATAATTTTTTAATTATCGACGCGTGTATTTTTAAATGACAATTAAGTTTTATAATTAGGCATCCAAACACCTCTTAAATATGAGTTAAGAAATTATGGACTCCATAAAAATTATTTTTCCAATTAATCATTTTTATCTTGAGTTTATAATCTTTATTTAAATGTGAATTTCGTCTTATTAATAAAAAAATTCTTAACTAATAATTTGAGACTTGTACAAAGATAACATTATTTATTATGCTTATTTTATTTGAAAATTTTCTTTTATTTAATAATTTATATAAAAAAAATATGAATTATGAAAATAATAATATAATATTATATATATTAATTTGAATTATACATTAATATTTTTAAGATAATACTAGAAGACAAAATCTTAATTCATTAAAATTAATTTAAAAATACTATTCATAAAAGCAATTAATTTTTACAATTTTTAACAAGTTGATGGATATTTTTGAAAAAAATAAAAAATTAAGTGTGTTATATTTCATTTTATCATAAATATTTTATTTTTATGAGATTTATGTGCATTAACCATAGTTAATCATCAAATTTACAGTGAATTAATTATTTTAATTCAATGGCAAAAAATGTGACGGCCTAAATATAATCTAAATTATAATGCTTCGATAATAATAAAGTTGCTGCTGACAAGCCAGTCCGTTAAGGTGGGTAGTCTTTTATTAGCGACGTTAGAATTAACATATTTTGTCTGATATTTTGGCCATGTTTGATTTGAGCCCATCAATTTATATTTCTTTTCTTACTGTTTGTTTAATTATTTAGTTATGTCTGTCTATCTAATCAAAAAAAGAGATTTGGTGTTTCGATATTGGAGTGTTTGTGTTCGTATTGTAAAGGAGGAAGAATTATATCATATAATTGTGATTTTAATTAAGTATTTAATTTGAAATGATGAGTTAATAAAATAATGATATATAGTATAATTAATATTAAAGATTTTTAATAAAATGAAAAAAATAAAGAAAAATTAATATTAAAAATTTATCAATATCGATTATATCATACATTATTATTTAATCGATTTGCTATTTCAAATAAAATATTTAATTGAAATCACAGTTGTATTATATAATTTTTTTAATTCAAATGTTTAGAGTTTAATTTTCAAATGAATATAGAATTAAATTTTTAAAATTTAAATCTTAGCTTTTAAAATTTTATTTTAAATTCTAACCTATAAAATAAAATTTTTTAAATTGTTTATATATATATATATATATATATATATATATATATATTTAGAAAATATGTTGCTGCATGCAAAGTAATTATTTTAAATATTAATATTTCTCAGACATTCTATTAGTTTCTTATTAATATTTTGAAATATTTGAAAATAGAAATAATTTTGAAAGGAATTTAAAATTTTAATATCTATTCTTAAATTTGTCTGGTCATTATCATGAGTCATAACAGAATAACAATTGAGGTGACTCTTAGTGCTAGTTATTGAAATTATTATTGGGAGAAAAGTAATGACACTTAATTTGACAAATCACAATAAATTGTGGGAAAAGGAATAGCAAACAAGAATAGAAAGGGTGATACTATTATATGCTTTGGCATCAATTAACAAAGAAATAAACTTTGTGCTTATATATTTCTTTTCCATGGTGGATATCATCACCTAGAATATATGCCCATAAAATTAATTAGGGACCTTTGGATTCTTTTAAATAGGTATATAATGATGCTAAATCAAATATCTAGCAAACCAAAAACAGGAATTTTATATTTATGATTATTAATTCAAAGAATAAGCACACTATCATTAGACATTTAAATTAATAGTTTAATGATTAAAAATTTATTTTTAAATATAAAAATTTAATAAATTTGATAATTTATAAATTAAATTAAATTAAATTAATTCCTACATACACAAAGATATGAAACATAAGAGATTTTATATTGGAATTCTTATTAAAGTTACCATGTTTATTTAGATTTTTTTTAAGGCGTAAGATAAAATTTTTTGACGTAAGCAAGGTTTTGCACAAAAAGAAAAGACAAAAGGAAAGCCATTACTTTTATGGGTATTTGATAGGATTAAAGCATATAGTGGCTGTCACGACCCACTTTGGGCCGCGACGGTCCTAAGAAACGGATAGATTTAAGGTTACCGGAAACCCGTAGAACCCATTAAACAATCCATTCATCAATCAATCATTCTTAATCCATTCATTAATAGTTAAATCTCAATTATTACTTTAAAATTTTTATAGAAAATTTGCCAAAATTCCCTTTGAAATTTTAATACTATTCCAGACCCAAAATCGGGTCTTTCATAAATTACACAGCCTGCACTAAATTTTTTTTTTTTTCACTCCCAATAATTTTGCCAACCTTATACCCTCAAATTCACAGTTTAACAACCATATAAAACACGTCTATATATTCATTCCATTCATAACATGCCTTAGTCTATTAACATGTATTTTCTTTATCAGTATTTTAATCATTATCATATATCGTACCATATTCATTTTTTTAGCATCAGTTATCATTTCAGTTTTAATAACTATTTATATATATATATATATATATATATATATATATATATACACAACCTATCTTCTTCCCACAATATAACCCATGGAGCTCTAAAGTATGAACTGACTGACTCCCCCCCCAAATAAATTTACATGGTAGTCGCTGGATGCCCCAAGTATGAAAGAAGAAACTGACTTGGGATTTCACTCCTAGTACTTCTTTCCTGTAAAATT